>SHCU01000124.1:181189-214194 GCA_004307685.1 Ceratina australensis
GATGTGATGCATAGAATTGTAGCAAATATTTCTTCTCTGATTTATTGCAAACGGCATCGGTTAACGACTTGAAACTATTCATGTGTGAGATACATCTCCAAGTAACAATATGCACTTTCACAAGTATTGCGCATCAACGTAAAGTGATATCATCTACTAATTTCTAACGCGATTTAATCGATAAGTTAAAGATTCGTTCCTTTCTTTGATATAAATTCCAATCCATGTATCGACGTTTATCCGAGGCTATTCAAGCGAGGAGCACTAGGTCTATCCGTACCAAGAAGTCTATTCTTGTATTTGATTCATCAGGAATAAAGATCAATTGTATCAAGGTAAATTGTATACATTGTATGTATAAACTGACGTATTAATGAAATGAAACAAATGAATGTTTTAAGAACAAAATGTTTAATCGTACAGTCGAATTTAATTCTGAGACTTACCTCGTTCTCTCGCCCACTGGATTCTCTTTTGTTCAACCAACGAGATTCTCCCGATCATTGTCGGCGCGCGGCGCGTGTCAAGACAAAATTGTTCACCGTGAAAAAACGCAACGAAATAAAGGAAAAACGCGGATATACATCGACATGAAGCCTTTCTTTATCGCGCGCCGATTTTACCTAATTCCGACGTTTTTCGATCTCCAAGCAGGGATGAAGCATTTTCGTCTCTCCCGGTGCGTCGCGAGTTCCGCGCGAGGAACGATCGAGTTCAAGACCTCTGAATGTCAGAAGATGTTCCTCGGGTTCATCGCAGGTCGTGTCAATATTTGAGACTGCGGTAGACCTGCACGGCCGTACAAGGTTTACCCTGGCTTGTACATAGATATACGCATACACGTGCATATGGCCTGTATTAGACGCAAAAGGAACGCGCGGTCGCGATTCGATCGCGGGCTACGTTTCTATGGGAACAATCGTGAATCAACCACGGAACCTTTTGCCCGGCGACTGTCAGGGTCGATAATATTGACCGGTCAGGTAAGATAAGGGATAATGACCTTTAGCCATCTGTTTGACGGTCAGAGATCGCATCTTCAGTAAAGGAAACATGAGTACATCGACCCATCGGAGATAAACGGACATTATCACGAGCCAGCAATTGCAGACTTGAGGAATGGACGACCGAGGGACGGAAGAACCGGAGCGAGAGGTCAGGGTAAGACCAACTAGGAAAATACGTCGCATTTTTCTAATCTGAAGCCTGTTTTCACATCTGGGGTATAATAACAAACAGAAAATGAGAGTGCTCACGCCTCTGTTATTAGCGTGTCAGATTTGGAAGTACTGCATCATGTGGCTAATTCGGAAAAGCTCTCCACCTTCGCCAAAACCTTTATAGCAGAAATTTACTCGATTCAATTCCACCGCATTCGAGACTTTGGAATTAAGCGAAGAAATACAGATAAATTGAAGAAAAGATTTTAGTATATCATTATCATTATGATTGCATTTTTGTATTCTGTAATTTGATAAAGAGTTAAATAAAAATTTCGTTAAACATATATTTGTTTAGTTAAATCACCTGTTCACTACTCCTAGAATGACCAACACCCACTCCTAATACCGAGAATTATATCTCGAAATAGTAGCCCTGTTCACTGTTAAATTAGTTGTATAAGTACACTAAAATTCGGCTCTGCATAATTCTTGGAATCGTGACGTCACACGAGGAGTTAGTGCTACCTCTTCGTACTTTATGTTATCCTAATACAAAGTCCAATTTNTTTGCATATTGCTGGAGGTTTTGGTCCTTCTTCGTTCGGAAATACTTGTTGTCGTTCGTTGAGAAAAACCAGAATGGTCCAGTGAGATGCGATAGAGATCAGCTAGAGGAACAGAAAACATATTTTTGATTTGAAACCTGTCTTTGCATTTATATTTTAATGGGTTATCCTCTATCATGATAGCGCTCACATTCATTTCAATTTCCAAGGCTTTCTTACCTGCATCTAACGCCTGGATTCAAATCATTAATTATAAAATAAATAACCTGATAGATAGTAATAAAGAATCTCTTTTTTCGCCGATATCTCGCTTATCAGTGGTGATACGACAAACGTGCATAGGACCTTTCTTATAGATCTAGACGAGATCTACAACTTTTGTTTGAACCATTTTTCGGTAGGGTGAAGATTTAACAAATTGACCTTGATATCTCGCTAATTAGGCTAATTAGGGAAAAATCATTATAGTCATCTTCTAGCCCGCAAAAAACCGTGCAACTTTTATCTGAAGCATTTTTCGCTAGGACGAACGGTTCGCGAGTTATTAAATAAAAACTGTGTTTTTAGGAGTAAAAATTTTAGTTCCAAGTTTCGCCACCGGCCGATCGATTCTGCCGGCGCCACCGTCGTTTTAGAACTCCTAAAATCTCGTTTTTCTCCGATATCTCGCTTATCAGTGGAGATACGACAAAAGTGTATAGGACCTTTCTTATAGATCTCGACGAGATCTACAACCTTCATTAGAACTATTTTTTGCCAGCGTGAAAATTTATTAAAATTTATAGTAATGCAAGTTACATCCGATGACTGCTTTGCTTTGTGTTTTCTGCTTTTTGATACCCTGCATTCTAGAGGGCGTAAAAATTCGTTTATCTTTTTCTGCCGCGAGGTCCCATAAGGCTGGCACTCTTTATGAATCTCTTTTCGGTGGTATAGATCAATGGAGCATACTCGTTTTCGCCCCCCTCGCCCGCCCGGCTCGAAGCTTAACGCATGCCGCACGTGAATTTAACCTAAACGTAGTCTGCTCCGCTTGTGGCCAGTATAAACAATTGAACAATTGCATTTGTGCGAAACTCATGCAGGGTACAATGGTGGCCATCCTGAAGTGCCTAACGGATCTGTATAACGACCCCTTCAAATGGTAGGTCCAATCGATGTTTCAATGTTTCAATTGTTTTTCGATAGTCTAATTTGTATTTCTTATGATGTAATGTAAGTCTTAAAATTCATCAAAGCACTTCATTTGTTTTCAACACTAAATATTCACGTCTGTACACTTAAAAAGCCTTTTATTTGTAGGTCAGTGGTAAAAAGCATCGCACTATTTGCAGCAGGTGTGAGAATTGCTATCGAGTGCAAAGGAGTAAATCTGATGCCACCAGTACCTTAAGAAGAAATTATTCAAATATTATGTCATACATGTACCTATCTGTTACTTCTTCTTTATTACTATGCACAAATTTGTATTTCAAAGAATGTATATGTACATTTTCTTCAATTACTATGTATATTTTGTAGCTGTAATTGGAAACTGTGTATAGGCGAAATCTCATTCATTCATTTTATAGCAATAGTGTGTATGTACATGTTTATAAAATATTTTGATTGTTTCTTCATCAATGTGCATTGTACATGAGATCTTTATATTTTAGAATATATAGATAAAGAAATGTACTTCCATTTATTTCATTTCTTGAACACTGTTTGTGACTAGAAATGTTAATACAAGAATTTAATATATAATTTTAAATAGATAAATTCTTTGTTATTTCTCTTACGTTTCTTGTAATTTATCAATTATGAAAGATAAGTAAAGTAATTCAGTTTAATATTTGTATGCTCACTAAATTTGGGAATTACTCTGCTTTCATAATAGATAGCTGAATTAGACTATAAATCATAGTGACTAAAGTTCAATTTTGTTCTTTATTATTTACATACCAAGGACACTGTAAATGTTTTCAGTTCCAGTTATATGAGTCTTTGTTCTAGCGTTAATCTACCAATTCAAGGAAAATGATGCATAGATTATGTACTAAAAAACAAATAAGAATGAATGAATATTTGGTGAGATAAGTTTTCAAACGGAATCAACGCATGTCTCGACTAAATTTTTACTCGCGTTGGAATATCATGTATGAACGAACAATATGGTTGATGAGCGTAAATATACAGAAAATGATCAAATTAACTTCGTTACATGTATAAGGCGAAGTTGGATTATTATAGGTCATGCGAAACAGTGTCAAAAATATTTTTGTATACTATGTTGCTTGTTCAATTTCAGGTAAGTCTAAAATTTCTCCAACAAATTCGGCGACGTTCGTCTCCTTTTTGGCATGCTCTGTGATGAAGTCAAGCTCCAATAGTTGATTGTAATTTGGACGGGCAGTATAATTTTTCATCAAACTGAAAAATTACAATAATTGCTATTAAAATTTATCATTGTCATTGCTTCTACTATGGAGATAATGATATTTACCATTTATTGATGAATTCTTCGAAACTGGCTGAGAATTTGCCAGCAGGCAATTTTGGTGCTTCGTCTTTTACAACTTGCTTCAATTGTTCGAAAGGTGTACCCCATGACTCATATGGAAATTTTCCTGTTGCTAATTCAACGAGAGATATACCTAACGACCAGACATCAGATCGGATGTCATACTGCGAAGGGTTACCCGTCGGATCTATCCTTTCTGGCTGAAAAAAAGGTTCGATTGCAGAATTTATTTGATAGACACTAAGACTAAGAACGTTTGCCGAACGATGCCTATTTACAATATGATAAATGAAACAAGTTAGAAAGTTACGCACAGCCATGTATGGTTTGCAGCCAGCGTCAATAGTTTTGGCAACAGAATCTACTAGGTAACCGGAGATACCAAAGTCACAGATCTTGACTTCCCCTTTGCGATTGATTAAAATATTACTAGGCTTTACATCCCTGTGGATCACCCGCAGCTGTGAATACAAGTAATGCAATGCGCTCACTACCTGCAAACAAAATTTCAATTGCAATTTCATTGTTAGTTAACAGATCTATCTTATCGAAAAACACTGTTTTTATGTATTCATACATAATGTAACGGTTGCACGTGGTGCATAAAACTGTGAAATAGCAAGAGTGAATGAATATTCATTGATGAGCTTTGCATAAAAGTTATTATTGCTCATTTAGATTTTGAAAGTTCTCAGTAATTGAAATCTATGAAACCTCAAAAATAGATTATTATCGACTTATAAAAATTCATGAATGCATAAAGTAATATATAATTTAAATTCCTCTTACTGCGAAAGCAATCTTTCCTAAAATATCTTCAGGAATGGCACGGCCATGATGGTACACTTTCATATAAAATTTATCCAGGCTCATATCCATTACTTCCATGCATATCCAAACATCCCCTTCCCTGAATAATGCTCCATAAAATTGGACGGTGTACGAGCATGCCGAGCTACGCATAGAAATGTCCAGATCCATAAGTAGACGCTTTTGTTCCTGTGTATTGACTGTCACAGCTATTCTCTGTAAAACGTGTGTAATAAACAAATTAACAAACTCATTTTCTGAATTATGAGTAAGTAATGCCAGATAGAAATTATACCTTCACTGCCATTATAGTACCACTCTGCTTGTGTCTCACTTTATCCACGATACCATAAGCACCACGTCCAAGAACACAAATTGTTTCCAAATCATCTGCTTCTACCACAAATGTTTTATCACCGATAGTTATCGTAGTCCTTTTATCCAAGTTTCTCGGTGGAGTTCTATGATACACAAAGATCACATCATTTACATTATAATAATCATGATAAATGAGCCATGAACTCCAAGATTTATAGAAATAAAAAGAAAAGATAATAGAAGAGATATTTCAAGGCCTATTTTGTAATGCAAAATATTATAAATTTTAAATAAATTTTAATATATCCGATGTTATGTTAATGTCAATAATGATGATGATGTTTAATTTCATATTATACGTACACAGGTAGAGGTGCTTCTTCAGAGACCTGCAACTTTAAGTTTCTCTTTCCTCGACGTAGAGCCATGGTACAATGGACAAGCGATAAATAATATTAGGCGTGGATAATGTAAAGATAGGCGAGATTGAATACAATACATATTCAATTAAATTGTAACGAATACTCCGGCACGTATCCTGTAAAAAATTGTAACTTGTACAAAAATCATTAAGGTTATGTAACGGTTATAGTATAGATAAATGCGACCGAGCCGACGAGTTTGACCGTAAATAACTGGTAAAAATTAATTCGTATCTTACCTTACTAATAACATGACGATACCGTACAAATACAATGATAACGACGAAATTTGAAACGTCCGCTACTCGTACACGAAGTTTTCAGTAAAATCAATTTTCACTGAGATAGTCACTTGAAATTGTTCGCAAAAGCCCGTTCAGCTTCAAAAGTTCGATTCCTCGCTGAACATTCGGAATTGGAACCACCTAAAAATTTCACAAACTGTTTAAATAATTTCAGTAAAATATAATTAACAATTAACGGAAAATTTAACACGCAGATATGCTAAAAAAAATTTTGTACTTTATTATACATTACGCGTGAATTTGGCTTTCGGCTTCATTCCATGCGTTTTCAGCGCCACGTGACAGGAATTTTCCCAACTAATGTACAAATACGAATTCGTAACTTGTAAGCTTATTAATATAATAATTTCTTTTTCGCACTTATTAATCTTACCGGTAAAAGAAAAATACCTCCATCGATTTTATTTTGTTAATTTTATTTGACTCATTATTACATACATAATAGATATTAGTTCTTGATTCGATCACGCAAGGTTTACGATAAATACATACGTTATACAAGTGACCTACATACAAAGAAGAATATCCATACTTCTTACGTCTGCTAATTTACATCTGCTTACTTTAGTTTCAAAACGGTCGACTGAACAGATAAAACAATTGAAACATCAAACACGGAAAGGTACTTATCGTTAGAGGGAGAGCGTGACGGAGAGAGAGCGTGTGAGTGTGCGTGCGTGTGTGTGTATATGTGTGTGTGTGTATGTCTCTCAAATATACCTATTTACGCGCTTACGTATATATTAAACAATTACAAAGGCTCCTCATTTACAAATACGATGAGTATCCAATAATTTACATATTTACCTACGTTATTACCTCTGTTACCGCTGGAATTTATAAAATAACGCAGCGTACCTCGAAAATGATAAGAGTTCTCTGTGATATACTCTTTGAAAGTTGCCTGATTATTCATACCACGGTGAACATGTACGTACGATTGGAAATAAAATAATGGCAAGTGAGAATACCGTTTGCAATATTATTCTTGTTCAGTTGTTGTTCCCTAGTACATTGGCACTTGATGGTCAGAACGTGGAGAGTGAAATGCAGGAAACAATGATGAGATGAGTAAATCATGGGACGAAGCGTTACATTTTCTTTTTTTTTTTTTTAGGACGGTTCGACGGTTATCGAGAGATCAAACGAAATGGGAAGCGTTGAACGAACATAGATTTTTCTCGAATCATGTGCCTTACCGTAGGCGTAGCCAGTTGACGTCTCTTATGCGAGTTCGAAATCGCGGTAAACCGTTAATAAAATTGTCCTTTAACTTTCCTTTCTCTCGATGTTGGTCAAGCTGCAGGCGAGCTTACACGATTCGGCACTAAACACTTTGCTCGAACTCTACTGTTCTAATTCTTATAAAATATACGACGAATTTAAATCGTTCCGATCGACAGGAGAGATCGGATTTACGTAAGATGACAAATAGTTGTTCTTTCGGTTCATTAGGATACTTTTGCATCGACGCTATCTCTACCGAAGGTATCCTAATATTATTATTATATTAATTACTGTTATTCCTCAATTGTCTAAAGACACCTTTGATAGACACAGCGTTAAATCTCGATGAAACTGGTGTTGCAATTTATTGTAGGAATTTCTGAAATTTAGTACGTCTCCATCACAATTATCTTGCAGTTACATCGAACGTTAAAAAATTCCTATCTCGTCGTTCAGTTCATTTGAATTAAATTCATCTCGCTCCTTACGACATTTTTGTTATCAACACGTCACCTTACTACTTCTCTATGTAGTATATTATAATTTCAGTGAGTATCGTTCGAGCAAACGAAATGGTAAATTCGCCTGATACGTTCTGATTGTTGCTCGAAAGACGCGAATGAACGTCACGACGCTATTAGGTATGTCGCTTGGAAAAAATATTTAGATAGCGTCGCTATCGATTCATCGTGATAAAGTAAGGCTTAATGGTATAGGTACAGTGGTCGCAGACGCATACGTACGGGGCAGCTCCGCCCCAGCCATATCATTCAACCCCTTGCGCCGTATTTTAAAGAGCCTGACTCGTGATAACAACTTCGGACCAAGTATCTACATAGCTCGCGTCGCTCACTATGAATCTTTTGGTACGGTTTGAGCAAGTAACGTTACGTCGTGAATTACTTGGGAAATTCACTACTTTCCATCGACTTCGAGCAATAAATCACAGGACTAGAACGAAAGGGCTAAATCTGTTCAAATGGGAATAAACACCCCCGGAGGGACGATCTTAACTTATTACGTGTAATCCGGGAATAGAAGTAAGAAAACGTACAAGGCAGTATATTTTGGTCATTACTACAACGGAACAGATGCGTAGGAAACTAGTAGCTCCCTTGTTTACAGAAGCAGAAATAATTAACATTGATCATCGCCTACTTATTTAATTCAATGAGCGATCACCACACGAGATTTGTCTCGTCGTTCGATCATTACCGAATATAAGTTGCCGTTAATATGATTTTTGACGGTTCAAGACTCGACTTTTTCTTCTCACAAGAAAAAGTATCGTTTCTTTATTTCATTCTAATGCCTTTGCGAAAGATTTGTACGGTTCGACTGTACAGCGCAAATACTATTATTTTTGAACGCTTCTGTTACAATTTCTCTACTCTGTTTATTCATCGTTATTAATTTGTAATTCATTGCGGTTGACCGGAGGCAGCACACGCGAAAAGCGACATTTTATTTGTTATTAGCGATTTAAGCGACGCGAAATGGAAACAAGCTTTTTAATAGTTCGATTGTACACAGTGACTGCAGGAGATATTTTATTATGTGCAATTAAGCATTTGTTAATGGTGTTTAAAACCTATTTGTTGTTACGTACATACATATGTATACACAGTTACATTCTTGCCCTATATTTTTCGCACATTACATTTTTATTATAACTGCATAAAATCCAGAGTCTAAATACGAACAGTAAGTAAAATTTTGCAATTTCGCAATGCAACAGAACATTGATCTACTGTTTGTTATATCAAGTTAAATTTGTAGATACATCTGTAACATTTGATAATGATTCAATCATGGATCTTTTTATTACCTACCTTATCCTTGGTAGAGTAGCTTATGTCAATACCACATCGGTGATATATTTTTACTACGCATGATTCTAATAAAAAATAAGGTATATTGGGATAGGGAAAAACGCGAAAATTGTCTTTCTTTCAGCAATTGAATGCTGCTTTAAGATTATACAATTGAGTTTAATTGTGACTCTGTAAAGCGATAGCAAGATTGATATTACAACTAATGATAATTAGACCGCAGATTTTATGCACTTGTATAAAAATTATGCAGTGTCAAAATTTATACTGTTTCGTATAGGCATTGTTATGGATTGTCAAGGAATTGGTAAGAAGAATCGTCGAAACAACCGAAGAATCACAACGGAATAAGAAAAACTGAATTACTTACGTGTTTTTCGCGACAGTAAATAAATAAAAATCCTCAAAAAGATACAATGTTAGATCCTAAAATAATTGAAATAACGTGATAAAGACAAATAACCGAGTTCGGTAAGGCTGCAAAAAAGTAATAAAAAATTAATCGAGAACGAATGTGGGAAATTGAGAGTAAAAAAAAAAGAAAAGAAAATATATCATCGTTCATTTTAAATAACTTTATTTCTATATCATCATTATAGTTATCAAAAAAATGAGAGAACACCCATGATCGTTCGTTTAATCACTCGTTATTCGCGAACTCTCACTCAACGATTACATAATTAAGTAATTAAGAAAGCAACCCAGAGATTTCTCCGAAATAAAGAAGAAAAAAGTAAACATCTTAATATAAACATATATTAAATTCATACAATTAATTAATATACATATGTATTTTGTATATATATATATTTCTTAATATATATAACATATATATTAATTAATACAATTAACTACTACAGATTCGGATTAAAAATAAATAATGAATGAAAGAGGAAAATAATTGTTAATTTATATATCTCCAGACTTTGTTGTAAGAGTGTTGGCGTCCGTTTCGTGTGGTGTATGCGTGTGTCATATACCTCGATACTTGAATACCTCTACGAATGAATTAACTAATCCATTAATTAATTCGCTTATACAATTCTAATATTACTAATCAATTAATACCATCGCAGTGATTATCTAAAAATCCTGAAAAAAGCGTACACTTTTCGGTTACATTTCACGTAGTTTAGCTTCGTTTAAAAAGAGTCTGCGGTCCAAAAACACGGAAATGAATTGATGCAGGGTGATCGAAAAATAATGGTGCAAGAGATTACGCGTTTAAAAAATCTTTAAGTATATAAAACAAGACGACCCATCTCACCCTTTCATTTTATTGTCGTCTCCCGATAACGTATAAAATATTTTTAAAAAAATAAAAAAGAGAATCTGAGTCTCTCGGTAAATTGTTAAAACTCGAAATGAAAGCCTGTTCGATGCGGATTAATTGTTACCGAGTTTCCAGCCAGAGTTTTATACATGAACGTGTACGTAGGTCGAAATTTTGTAGCCAGGCAAAGAAAAATCGATCAACGATCCCATCGTGTTTGTATTACACCTAGGAAGGCCGCAGTTTTCTCTTGTACTACAATCTTTGAAACACCCTGTATGTAGGAAAGTTTATACTCTACGTAACGTGTATTGTATGTAGTATGTGCATGTGTGTACGCGTTACGCACATGAAACTGTAAACAAGCGTAGTACTCCTTCAAATAACTCTGCTCGGACGATTGGTTCGCATTCGCATGTATATATATATATGTATATATATATATTGACATCGACGAAGATGATTACAATTGGCATGAACGCGTACACGCGTACGTGTCCGCCGCGCTTACACGTGCGCGTGTACACGAGGTTTGGGATGTGCAATAAAATCCGATATGTAAGATTCCCGGATTGAAATTTCGCAACTAATCCGCAAATACAAATAAACTGAAACGCAAAGGAAGATCGTGGTGTCTAGTAGGTTCGAGTAGTCAAGATCTATGCGATTTTCGATAACCGACGGCAGCCACTCCGGCTGACGTGCCGGTGTCCCAAACATCCTGTACAGAAGAATATACGCGAGAGACAGACGACAAGAGAGGGCGATAGAGAACCAATCTCGTCTCATTGACCAGACTAACTTTTATAGCTTTAGGATTAGAGTTTAAGGACAACCGTGTTCCGTGTTACATATAGGGTGCTTAACGTAGGAGACGCTATCGTGCACAAAAACACCGTTTAAACCTTACGCGTACTTATGTATTTGCTCCTGATTTCCCTCCGTTCCTTTCCGTTAGGTTCGTTTTGTTTTTAAGTGTTATTAAAACGCGTCTGAGAGTCAACGTCGAACTCCGGAGGAACAGTTCCCGCCGGCCTCGCGATTACCTTCGATACCTTAACTTCAATCTTAATTATTATTAATAAACAAACAGGCAGACTCGTTTCAGAAAATCATCTTACTTTTTAGTTAGAGTTTAATGTTTAGAGGAATTGTAACTGCGCTCTTGTACTATCATTTATGTGACACCCTGTACACGTTGAATCGTTTTCTTTCTTCGTCGCAATTTTTTTTCTTTTTTTTACGTTTTTCTTTTTTTTAACAAGCACATTTACTTAGATACGTACACGCGACAGGACGCGGGTCGGGCGTGCGTGCGTTTCCCTCCGGTGAGGAGAAGATCGACGCACATACAGAGGCGCAGGTAGAAAACGAAAACGAGTTCGCTCTTTTTCCCGAGTAGTAGAAAAAGTCGAGGTTCCTTCTTCCTTCACTTTTTGACAGATTTCACATGCTATCATTTAAACCCTAATTTTCTGTTTTTTTCTTTTTTTATCCTTTTATAGTTAATGATTCGTACCCTAAAACAGCTATATATTCAATATTTATTATCACAACAAACATCTTTCTGCTAGTTTAAGAAAGCTTTTCGACCTTTGATTCGATTTGATATATATATATATATTGTGTGTGTGTGTATATATATATATATATTGTATTATGTACGTAGATATATATTTATATATGAACTATATGGATGTATATACTTAATACACGCGACATTCAATAAACCTACGTTTTTCACTCTGAATTCTTTCTGGCCTTTTTTCTTCCTGACAACTAACGAAACGATGAGTACATGCTCCTTCTCTCTCTTTTTGTTTTTATTTACCTGAGTTCACGGAACCGCGTAAACCGCGTGCTCGAGCAATTTTTCAGATTAAAATCGAATAAAATAACTGGTGTTCTATGACGCGCGATATGTGTAATACATCTCTTGAAAAATTATCAACACACACACGCATACGCTGATTAATCCCCGTTGCCGTTGATCGGCGTCATCCGTAAGCTCAATTGAAATTGATGCTCATTTTACTGGTCAAACGAAGCGGTAAAAGTCGTAGGTCTGATCGAGAATCGAACGGTTCCGAGGAAATCGCACCGAGTACATTGATATTTGAACAAATGCAAGTGACTTTTACCCTCACAGATACGAGACGACTCGATCGTTAATTAAAATTAATATTTACCCGAATTCGCACTTTCGTAGTCAAGTTAAAATACGTGTAGTTCCTCGGCGGGAACGATTCTTACGACGATTAGAAAAATGTAAAAAGGATAGATTTCTTTTAAAACTATAAAATCTTGTTCTGTTCTGGATAACAAAAAAAGAACTAAGGACGTGTGATGTAGAGAATCAATGGCAACGGCACTTGGGAGCGATTGTCGATGAACGAAGAAAAAAGTACCAGAGAAAATTCATCGGTGAAAAAGTGTTGAACAACATTTAAGTAGAAGGTAAACGCAAAATTGATCAGAACCGTACTTACAGACTGTAGTCGTGATCGTAATCATCGTCCGCGATTATTCCAAATTCCCCACCGCCCACGCATATGCGACTTCGCGACCGAGTCAGTTCAATCTTATCCTAAGCATCAGCGTCAATCCCGTATTGGTATCGTTCGAATACTATGCTATTTCCCAATATACATATATGTATATACATACATACGCATGTATATATATATATCGTTCAATACCGCTGTTAGACGATGAAAATCGGAAAATTTAACTACCATTATATCGTACCATTTTCTTTCTATTTAATTATCAGTTATCAGCGTTATCTTAATGAACGTAAACGCCCGTTATCGTCTACCTAATAATTACCTATCAGTTTTAATACCTATCGTTTATTCATAATTATATTCATTATAGTTAGTTATTATTAATTTGTCTAAAATTAATTCGCGTTTTCATTCTTATTAGGAATAGAGATTATTCGCAAATTAGTCCATTTGTTTTACCTACATCTGTAATTATTTTCCCCTTAACGATTAATCGCCGCTCTATTAATTATTAGTTGATACTCTTCCAAATGCTGTCTTACAGTAATATATATATATATATATATATGTGTGTATATGTCTGTGTATGTATATATATATCCATATATATATATATATATATATAAATCGTACGTGTGTGAATGTGTGCATAAGAAATATGTACGTGTAGCAACGTGTGTTCGAATAGACAAAGTATACTTAAGTATCTATTTGTTTCTTTCACGTGATTCTTTTCCCCGTCTGACGTGTGACCCTCGAAACGTGGCTGGTACGTGCGTGCCTGCGTGTGCCTAATACTTAAGACTTAATCCTAATTGTTATTCATTTGTTCTATCCCCTAGGAGCGCGTCCCTCCTTCGTCTCCCACGTTCCATTTAACCCAGACGAGTCTAAAACGTTATCGTACTTAATCCTGGATGCCTATCGTTTGATACTTCCCTACCCGTGTGCACAAGGGGTTTAGTTTTCCTCTAAATCTAACGAATAACATGACACCAACTTCCTACGATATCCCGCGACTTATCGCTAGCTCTTTTACCCTCGTGCGACCAAAATCAGCGCATGGCACTTTTTACCTTAATACGTTTTTCACGAAACGATCCTAGCTCACGAACGCGCTTTACAGCCATTTAATGAACAAACCGGTTACTTTTTTTTTTCTTTTTAATCAAACGCCTCGCGTTTTACACGTACGTATATATGTATGTATCTTCAGTGGACATCTATATGCATACGAACGAAAATATCTTATAAACGCGCGTTAAATCAACTCGAGGATAATAGATTAGAATAGATAAATGTGCGTGAAAGCTTGATTAAAATTCCACATGCTCGCTCCGGCGTCAAGTGAAATTATATTACCTAGAGATTGTACATAGATCGATCCCGTATCGTATTTGGCCCTGATCACACTTCCTACGCGCTCGAGTCCCTCCGTCGTCGAAAGTGAGAATCGATCCGACTGACAAACAATATGTGTACGTATCATTATAGTCGTGGAAAACCATTGGAAACGATCTTACATCTGATCGATCGGATATGTAAATCGCCGAACCACCCCGTTACACAGTTAATTATATCTCGTTACTCGTATATACGCATACATATGTATAAGCGCATACGCATGTTTCGCGCGTCACGCGTTCCGACACTATGATTATGCCCCTTCGAATTTCTCCTAAGTCTTTGGGTATTACAACGGGAATTTACTGAACACCAGAAGACGCGCGCGCAGCACCTCGACTCTCGAAAGCGACCCAAAAATATTTTTTTCATCGACTCGGTCCTTGCTCGGAAAATTTATTCTCACCGCTACTACCGTCACGATCTTATCTACGAGTATACCCGGTGAGATTTGTTCACAGTAGCTAATTAATTTCTTTTCCCTTGTTACTGAATCGAGACTGATTACTGTTCTCGAACGTCCTTAATCCCTTAATCTGGTACACAGTAGGTGTGGATTTATTTCTCTCTCTCTTTTTTTTTTTCTTTACGTTAGGTCAATTTTCGACACGATTCGGTTTTTAAATTCTCTCACAGCAATATGTACAGATATCGTTTCCAAAGTATTTACTATAACTGAAATTTAATGGCATATATGTATATATAATATTTTTATATATAATATATTATCTCGGACTCTCTTAACTTGCTTGGCACACGTATTATTATTATTATTATTATTATTATTAATATTATTATTATATTATTATTGTAATTATATTATTATTATTACTATTATTATAATTATTAATATTACCCTTAATTATACCGTTGTTATTAATATTAATATTATTGTTAACGTTTCATTTTAATTTTTTTTAAAAGCACTTTTTCAATTTGTATCGGTGTCGCCCCCCTCGTTATCGATTGAAATTTCTGTGCACGGAAAAGAGAATAGAATCGAACTTACGCTGCGCGCTTATATACCTAAAACGAACGAGCAAACAATTAAAAACGACCAACAAAATCTTTGGGAATTTGTGCCTATCCGACGCCGGGTGCATCTCGTTCAGCCGTTCTCACGCGAGACGATCAATGCTCATCTATCTTTTTCACGAGTCTCTTTTCCCTTGAAAAGTGTCATAGTCATCAGGAACTGTCGTATATTCTCACCGAATGAGAGATGTATAAAGATAGGCAGAGAGAAACAGAGAGATTGAAATTTGAACACACGCTTTCGCGACATTTAAATAATACTGAATCAGAATTAAAACGAATCAGACTCTGAGGAAAATGAATGATAAACGATCGGGATCGGCGACGAGCAGAGCATTGAAAGTTGAAGCAGATAATGATTGTTGTTCCGCGTTTTGGGAAAAAGTCGAGAGCAACCTTCTCGTCGCCTGATATCGCGTTACACCTAACATTATTTACGCGCCCCGAACGAAACGTAAGCTATATACGAGACTCGACTTATACGTTATAGTTTGTTTCTACGATCTCACCGGCTACTTTTCTACACCGCTCTCCTACTGGCTTATCGAAAATATTTCTGCAGACCTTCCGATCAGATGAAACGAATTTCACAATGAAACACCGCGATTATACAAAAATACGAGGAAAGCTAAAAATGAATCGCGTCGAGTGTACGTGTTCTCAAAATAAATTAGTATATATTTATTATCGTTTTTTTTGTTACTCTCCGTGAAGACACATTCGTCGCGTGCGATTTCAAGCGAATAAAAAAAGCCTTGCGGCGTGTATAGTTAGAATCTTGTTTCGTTCGACGGTTACAAACTTTTATCGCGAAATGAACAATGGCACATGCCCCCGCGTCTACTAACGGCACGTGTGTATGTACGTACGTCAATATGATAAATACCGAGAGCTGAAAGAGAGTCGGACAGAAATACACACGCCTCCCTGATCAATCCGCATCTTGACACGTTCGCCGCCGAAGTCGGTCCTAAACTCCACGAGGATCGATCCACCCCGCGAAACGGAAAGAAATCGAAAGAAAATTCTGGGTATTGAATTTCTTGTAAAAACTCCGGTTAGCTCGATATCAGACGAATTCTGCACCGATTAAATTTCGTTCGTCGTCTGAAGCCTACTACGATTTTTTTTTTTAATACTTCCCATAATATTTAAAAATTTGTATAATTCAAAAGAAAGAAACGTGGTGACGAACGTGTTAAACAGGTGTGTAGGCACGCATGCATCGGACCAAATCCACGACACTTACGCACATACATACGTACACACAGGTGACATCCATACGAGCGCAAATACAATCGAAATCTCTGTGCGACGTGTGACACTATCTTAAAACAGTATACAGCGTTACACAGATTCACGAAAATGCGTAATCGTTAGCCGACATCGCCAATCGTGATACGCTCCAGTACATATTTGCTGTATTTCCCATCGCACCTCGCGATTCTCTTTCACCTGGTCACGCTTTCCGTTTTTCTCGCATACAATTAGCTTCGACACAGCCAAGACGTCCAACGCGTACGAACACGTGTAACAATATAGAACAATAAGAACGTACGCAAAAGGTAAGGGACACGCGCAGCGTAGAAACGATTGTACATCGATCCAATTTTTATTTACCCGACGCGAAACGGGTGTTTGTACTAGTCAAGAATGTACCAGTCGAGAAAGGCTCGTCGGCCATCCTCTCTCCTTTTTCTCATATTTCGGAGCTGCGCTCCGGATTTCCCATCTTTTCTCTTTAGTCTTTTGCGTCAATTCGGATCTCGGTGTTATGTACGGGCAGCAGGGTAAAATAACGTTCGTTCGTGTGAAACCGAAAACAGGTAAGCGCGTAAAGTTAAAAGAACATGTATCATATGTACGTATGTATGTACATCGATTTAAGTGTATCACAACGAAAACGAGAGATATCGTGTTTTTGCGTGTGTATAGAAAAGAGGAAGAAGGCAAAGAGTACGAGAACACTTAATTTCAGCGCATGCGAACGAGTAATCGCGGTGTGTTTTACATATTGCTGGTGGTTGGTCGTACGATTAAACGTAGCATGCCGATTCTACTAAACCTCGCGTTATTCCCAGTGTATGCCGTGTTTAGTTTAAAATCAACGACACCCGGGTGAACTACTTCTTCCTTCACCTGGTTCCATTTCGTTTTAGATACAACAAAACCGTGCCGTCACCCCCCTCCCCATTCTTCGCTGCATTCCGCTCGGTTAAAAAAGATCGTTTATAGGCCTCGAATAAAATTGTGATCGAAATCCCGAGATTCGCGATGTCTCGCGATGTAGGTAAAACGTAACGTAGTAACAAGTAATTAGGGGATAGTACATTCCCTGAGAAAGTGAAAGAATAAAACAGTAGATACGCTGTTCAAGGAACCAATCGACACGTTGCAAGAAGCAGAACTCTAATCAGCTTTTCCGTGTACACCTGACCATCGTTATCAAGAGGACAATTGGATCTTACGATCTGCCGAGAAGCATTTTTATTGAACGTTGAAGTTAGGTAGAAAAGACATAGGCTCTGAAATGAGTACTTAACGATTTAAGAGCCCGCCTAGCTATACGCTATAAGCGGGCAGCAAATAAATATATAAATAAATTACCGACGGATCGCATCGTCAAGGAGATTATTTCGATGAATGTTAATAAAATTCGGCAATTGAAATTTCGTAAGATTCAGGTTTTCATTGCTCTCCTGTCGGTCCGCAGGTATAAGAGAAAAGTTAGACCCTTGTTTCTCGCAACATATTTGATGGATTCAAGATTAATCCGAGGGTAGTTCCCGAAAGCCCATATGTACCGAACGTATTTGATATTGATCGACGCGACAGATCTGTCAAATTGGTAATGCCCTCCTCGCGAAGCGTAATTAAGGCGCCGCGTACATTTTTCTGTCCAAGTAGGTAGAGGTTTTCGAATCTGATCCGCGAACACGCGTCGATATCGAGAGTGTGTGTGTGTGTGTGTGCGCGCCACCCTTGAGACAGGGGGCAAGCGGTGTGTCCGAAACGAGGGAAACCGTTGCCGTTGGAAGTAACAGCGATCGTAATAGTTTCCATTCTCTCTTTCTTTTTAATCTACAGTTTATGTTCCGCGTATTTGGAACGCAAAAAAGGTACACTCGTTACTCGTTACAAAACGCCCTCAGACCTCTACGCTCGTACATATACGTATATATATATATCATCTTATCGTACCATGTTATATCGTGTTATGTCGTATCATATCATATTATACTGTATTATTATATTATCGATAATATTGTTTATTTGTTTTCTTATCGACGTTTATCACTAGCAACTTTTACTTACAACATGTCCGTTTCCTAAAAACGTCCTACGCACTACTTCCTTCGCGATGACAACTAATCTTGTTGTAACTCTACAAGTACCACCCCCGTCCTATCGGTATCGCTAATACAAATTGCAATTTACACCTCGATACTATTCATTATACACATTATTATCGTCTTGTTGATCATCACTTTATTATTATTGTTTTTACGGATTATTCATTACCAAATATCATGATCACCAACAATTATGTTCGTTACGTTTCATACTTTACGATAACATTACAAATAATAATTAATAATGATAATAATGATAATGATAATAATAATAATAATAAACTGGTTATTACAATTCTGATTAACTCTAATCCGTTCACAGTATATTCTGACTATTGCGGCTGGCGTTTTCTACCATTGCTAATCTAACACCACCACCTCCGTCACCGCTATTACTATCGCTAATTACTATCACCGTCGCTACCGGTGGCGACGGCACGTTAACGCCGAATATCGAAACGAAACAGCACCAGCGATTATCAACGCGTCGAATCGTTCCCGAATTACAGCGGTCGTTTCAGATACCAACCGTAATAATAAGAACGATCACACCTGTTAGTCAACGAGACAGAAGGCGGTAATAAGCATGGGAATCAGGATGGCCTGAACGGAAACAGCGAGAACGTAGAAGATAATTGAAAGAACGAAGCAGCGATGATTAAATGAACGGAATAGCAGCGGTAAAAATAATAGCGGTAACATCACTGTTATTCTAATTATCACATTAAACCGATATTTCCGCTATTAATATCAACGCCGCTATTGTTGTTATCGCTACAAACGATTCGCGTTAGATCCTTACTATTCACGTATCCTGAAACAGCAGTTCTGATCGATCAGGACCACTCTTATACCTTCTACTTTCTCGACCGAACGCTATGCCACCACTGCCACAATTACTCTCACCCCTTATCGTTGTCACCCTACCCCGTCGTCGTCGTCTTCGTCTTCGTCGTCGTTATTATTATTACCGTTGCCGTTTAATAGGACCCATCGTTATAATTGAGTGGTTCCGCGATGAAATCTTAAATATCTGGATACAAGCTTATCGGTACAAACTAATTTCGATGGATCATAGAGGCAGCTTTCTTTCAAGCATTAAGATATAAAATTTATAAATTATATTATTGAGACATTTGAAATCACTATAAATTCGATTAAGCACGTACGTTGGAAATATATAGTATGTATGTATATTATATATAATAATATGTATGTATAGGAATTTCAGTTGTAAAACTATATATCTATTTCAATGTATTTTTCGATCGTCAGATTTAATTGCCATTAACGCAGAGAACGCGAACTAACGAAAATGCACATTTGTCCTCCGGAACGTATTAATAATATTGTATGTAGACTGTTTCGAAGAATAAAAAGATAACTAAGGAAATCAACTCGGATTTGTTCGTTAACTATGTAGTTTCGTTGGAAGAAGATTAGTAACGATGCGTGTAGCTGCGACGTGAAACACCAGTCATTCATCGTTCCCCTCCCCCCCTCGTCCTTTCGCTTACTTTTAGTAGATTTTAGACTTTAGTCGTGTGATACGTCGTACAGTCTCTTTGCAACTTTTAGGAGCTTCCGTTAACAACGAATCCGTTCAATCAGCGAATACTACTCTCCTCGCCTTCAGAAATATTCGTTAAGCGTATCTCAATTACAAAATGGACATGATTAAAAGGACGCGCGATCTCAACGGAGTTCAAATATTTTTGTTTTTGAAAACATGAAAAAACTGAGTGTAAGCAACTTCGATTTTGATGTGCTCTCCTTTATTCTACGCGTTCAGTAGGATTGTTTTATCAAACGCGTTAGCATGTTCCTGTGATCTTGAAAAACAAATATCAATTTCTTAAAGTCTAAAAACAAAAGCTTCGCGATTGTATTAAAGCTACCATACTTCGTCGTCAAATTGATTTGAATATTGCAAACGTATCGGTACGATGCGTTCTGCACAGCCTTCTTAAAATTATAGAAACCACGGTGACGTGTGAAAATTGTAGAGAACATGCTCGTATCACGAGAATAAAAATAAGAGCTGATCTAGATTGATCGAATCAAAAGGATTACGTATAGAGTGGCTCGTTTCATTTAGTAGTAGAAGAATCGACAAATTGTACCATTTGCCTTAAAATAAAAGTAACGCTATTTTTCGTCGTTAATGCCTCAAAATCTCAAATTCAAGTCGAAACGCATCTATAAAATGTACTCGGTTTGGCGTTAAGCGTCGTCGTCGGCAGGCGTAAGAGTATTAAAAAGTGACTTGTATAAAACACGCGCGAAATCGTTTTCGAACAGAAGAGACGGAGCGTTTTCCGGGCAAGCGGTCGTTTCCTTAAATCTATCGCACACTCGCGTCAGACGTTAATAGAAACCACCTGTTGCCGTCCGTCGCCGGAACACATCAAAATCGTAGTCGAATTCCCTGCCCACCTCTGTCACTCTACTTATTTGGTCGAAATTACTTTCCCTCGTTCTCGCTGCGTCGCAAAATCATTTTTATTTAGGAACGAAACTAAAGTTTCCCGAGCCTGTTTTCACGAATGGGTGTGATCGTCGCTCAGTCTGTGAAAGTCAGCGTGTCGGTAGCACTCGTTAGCGTGTTTCTAACGTCGATCCTCTTTGGTTTATCAAACTCGTTAATGGGAAACTCGTTCGCTTTTTTTCGATAACTTCACACACAACTACTACTTACACGTCTACGGATAAACGGTTGCACGTGTGTAAATAAATTTCAATTTGTCAACGATAAGTCTTATCAATTTTTTTTTTTTTTTTCTGTAATACTTATTCAATTCAGACGTATTCGTTTTCATCGTCAACTTTTGATTTTTAAACAATCAACTCACTGTTCGAAATTGTCTCGGGCTGGTATAGTCCCGAAACTGAATTTCCAGAAACGTTTTGATCCCTTTATTTATATCCGTACGAGAACCTAGCGTATCTCACGTAGGAAAATTGATTTCTCTTCCACTTAATTACGTATATATATATATGTATATATATATTTTTATTTTTTTCTGTCTTTTTTTATTCTGAATACATCGGTTTGATTATTTATTTAGTTTGAACGATTCGAATGAATTAGTTATGCACGGTGTGTCGGTGAGTTTGTTTAACTTGTACGAAATTACACGTAGTCTCAATTATCTGTATAACGGCACGCAAAAGTTGATGAAAAATCAAATCCCAGGAGGTTGTTGAGAAATCTCGCGCATTTACTAATTTACTTCGAAATGCATCGGCACTTGAGAGAGATTGACCTTAACTTCGTACATCGATTAAGTTTAACAGTTAACGTGTTACGTTTACACATTTCTCGGATTAACGTTAGGGCAAGATTTGCGCCTCGATATCCCGAGCCGGGATGATCACGCACGCACGCATGTATGTACGTGTCTACAGAAAAAAGAACTTTAGTCTTGCAGCTGAATAAGACCGAGAATCTGAGGGCGTTCCATTTAGTCGTATTTAGTTGATATTACACTTGAGAACATCGGGAAAAAATATTGTGCAATGAATAATAAACATTCTTTCTCTCATCGGTATATAGTTATCAGTCCATTCAGGTACCTTTGACATTGAAAACATACACATACACATACATATACACATACGCAGCAGGCGCGCGAGCGCGTGAGAAGCACGCACGCACGCACGCACGGGGACACGCGCACGCAAGGGGCAGGGGGAATCGTCTCTCGTACAATCGAAAATCGAACCTCCTCCCAATGGTCCAGTCGGAAGTTTATTCCGTTCTACCTTTCTACGATTCTCAATATCAATACGGTATGTCCAAAAAGAATCTGTTGGCGATATTTCCTCGAATGATCTATGTATGTGACATAATCTAGCTGATGTTCGCTACTTTCAGGCAACCGCATTCACCGATGCGAGATAACTGATTCGTGTGTCTCTCATGAAATATCGCCAGTGCTCTGAGTGGACGAGAGCGACGCTTAGGAAGCAGAGCAGAAATTAAACACGGAAACTGTTCTTAATTGCTCGCATCTACTCTCTTATCTCCTAACTGTTAGTCGGATCGAATTTACCTGGCCAGTTAAACTTGGAAGTGAAACAGCACACAGTGACGTAATGACGAACGTAAAATTTAAATAAATACTGTTGTTTACAGTAATTAAAATAAAGGAGGGTAAAAATTGTTCGAATTCTGTACACATTTCACATGATTCTCTGTCCCGTTTTATATGTACAATAAATGATAGTTTATTCTCGAATAGCCGGCAGAATCGGTGGATGCTGACCGCTCAAGTAGACCGCTCATAGCGGAAACATAGCGTGGTGAAATAAACAATGGTAAACGGACACGTCAAATGCTAAAACCTTCTAATTAGAAATATAATAAATGCAAAAATATCAACCATCGAATGGGCACGTTGACGTATAAAAACTAAAATAACGCTGTTCGCCGTACCAATACTTATAAGTATAATTACCAATCTGATAACCACGCTACATCTCGGCACTTTACTCTCTCATCTCGAATTTCGAATCACCCGATACAAGTTTATTATTACAATATATCTACAAACTAATAAAAATATCATACTTTATTAAAAAAAAAATATTTGATACTTTGTATCCGATTACACTGGAAAAAATACCACAAAAATATAATAAATGAAAAGATAAAAATAGAATTTGAAATAATTATGTAAATGTTAGCCCGAGTTGAATCGTCACAGGTTCAAACAAAGCGTATAAAAATTATACCGATTTTCGTAAGGAACGAGATTTCGTAAGAGGCGATTGTTCGTTGTTTCGATCTGGATACGACCCGGCCGCGGCAATTTGTACTAATTTGTTCGATCTAACAATCACGTAAAGTAAAAGGAATAAACTCTCCGAGCCTCGGCAGGGAGATAAAGAGAATATTTAAAGATCGAGCCACGAGCGGGCAATATTCCTCGATACCCTAAATCCTAATTTAACGGTAGGTCTAGTAACAACAACAGGGCGGACTCGTTAGTTGTACGCAAACTGGTTTTTCTTTTCTAAATCACGGCAACTTCCGCGTTTTCGGGCCTCAAACTTTAGCGTCTCGTCTCGAGAAATGTATAAAATTCTTGTCTCAAAACTATATCTAGAAGGAACTACTAACATTTATTTACGATTAAATATTGCGCTTGAAAGTACGTAACGCTAGCTACAAGCTTTTCAATTCGATCAACTTATTTCCCTTCCGGGGTAAAAAATGGAATACATAAAAATAAATACAACAAGTTTACAAACAATCTCGAATATACAAATAAAGCTTTATTTTACTAGGATCGAGGCGTTAACATCCCATGTTAACGAATTACGTTATGTACACATTTCATTTCCATCGTTAGAGACCCCTCGCCCAATAAATACCGATTTATCCGCTGATAGACGGTAAAAAATTATATGTATTTAACGTCTCGTAATATAAGAAAAATAATTGAGTAAGTCAAAAGAAATCTTCAAAAACTATAATAAGTACGCGTGTTGAGCATACATGCAATTAACAAGTCCTTGCTGTACCTTTTATCATAGACCAACCAATTATTAGAATCCGGTTGAAACTATTCGATTCTTTTTTTATTTCATTATCTCGCCGAGATATTTTCTTACGTCACTGTGCGATCGAAGAGAAATGAGATTATTTTTCGAAAATTTCTATAAATCTCGATGTCAACCAATGGGAAGCGGTCTACACGCTTTCATTTTCGTCTGATTTAAATTGCAGAGAGTAACCGAGTGACAGGTAAATAGTAGATAGGCAGGCAGGCAGATAGGCAGACAGACAGATAGAAAGAGGAGAGAGAGAGAGAGAGAGAGATGAAGTCACGCACAGATAGACAACAGGCAGACAAAGGTAGCTAGATAAAAAACATCGAATTATATCGTATTCCGTTCTAATTCTAATAATTAATAAATGGTAAAGAGACACGCTGGGCATTGGCACGACGGGTGGCATTTAGATTTAATATAGAATAAAATTTACGTTATTGCGATAACATTTGGTATCGTTTTTGTTGTCGTCGCAACAACCCGGATCCTGATTTATCATCGCTTCCAAACTTTCTGGGCCTTAATACGATAGAGAATCGATTTTTAGCGAAACACGAAAACGTACCCGGCGAATCTCCAACCGCCGCGGTCCCGCGAGAAGATAAATCAGAGTATATTAAAATACGTGGCAGCGATGACGGTAACGAACTTTTATCACCGTTACCGTCGTCGTTTGTTGTACAACTTTCACCCGTGAATAATAATTTGTTTATCCGCGACAACTTCGTCCGGCCGACCTTCTAATTGGAATAACAACGCGTAATTAAAAGTTATAATTATATATCGTCACATCGTTTAATTTTACTAACGCTAACTTTATGCCCCATAACCAAACCTTTCATTTTCGTCACTGCCGCGCGTGTAAATTATCATAGAATATTGACTAAAAATTCGATTCAATATCACCGTTGTCAATGGAAGAGGTATACGTGTATAGCCCAAAGCGTTAATGCAGATCCTTGCTTATAGGTTTCTGTTCTTTTTTTTGTGTTTTTTTCTTTTTTTTTTCTTTTCTTTTTTTTCCCCTTCCTTTTTAAAAGGTAACATTTCGCCTCTCTTCTCACCGTATCATTTACCCTTTCATTCACACCATATTCACTCTTTCCGCATTTTTTCAGTTTTCTTGTTTGTTTCGTTTTGATTAGATTGGTACAGTCTACGTTTGATACGCATCGCAGTCTCGATTGAAGGAAACTGTTCAGAGCAAATTGAGTGGAACACTCAAGAGACCATTGATCATACTTTTATACTTTCTTCCGCGCGCGATCTTAAGTGCGGTCGACTGCGCGGCGACATTCTCTCTAGAAGCAGCCAACGTGTATCATGCGTTCTCATTTTCATCGAAGCTAAGTGGCTGCGGTTATATATGCACGTACCCTTTTAATTTAATTTATAATTTAGTTTAGTTTAGTTTAGTTTAGTTTAGTTTAATTTAATTTAATTTAAATTTCATCTCAC
This sequence comes from Ceratina australensis, assembly GCA_004307685.1. NCBI lineage: Eukaryota > Metazoa > Arthropoda > Insecta > Hymenoptera > Apidae > Ceratina > Ceratina australensis. The sequence continues at coordinate 206,925 of SHCU01000124.1, forward strand.
CTTCCTACCATTTGTGCTCAAATTCGTAATGTTTAAGTGTAAAACGATTCGGAATTTCTACTTTCGCGAAATAAACTTGCGCATCGATGTTTCAATACAGATTACGCTAGCGCGACAAGAGCGGTTCACGCTTCGAGTCCTCGAATCAGGGAGCTTGACAGAACGAGATAGAAATTACTCCTGCGAATACTTATATGAAAATTTGTCTAACTCCGCGACAGGCGCTAGATAATAATTCGAGATATTAAAACATCGGTGAATGTTCTAAGTAGCCTAGCATCTGATCAACTTAAACGCTGGAACATGCTATAATAGTACAAAGTTCTGCATAAATAGAATATCAGGTGCTGAGTTGATAACACGACCCGAACAAGAAGAATACTAATTCAGCGATCGAAACGTTATCGTAGAATATAGACTGTAGGGGGGATGTGTGTCTATCGGTAGCTGGTGCGCGCTCTGTGCAAACATGCGCGCATCGCAACACGTACATGAGACGTAGAGATATATAACCAGGTGAAACGAACAGGTATTACATTATCCTAAAAAATAGCAAAATACCGAACGGCTGAAGCCATAGGTATCGAGAAGAAAATACTAAGTAATTTGAATTCGAAACGTGATACGGGCTGCCGATAAACCACGGTGCACATCGAAAGCGTTGATAAAATTCCGATAGCCCCGAAAAATTGTCCGATCTTTATGCCTCGCCCTGTCACCGACATGTAAACGGAAAGTTAGAAAAACGGAAACAAGATAAAGACAGAACGGTGTGAAATCAGATCGTCACTGGTGGCGAGAACGAAGCGAACGGTTTTTCTTTTAAGTAACTTCATGTCAGCGCGAGAACCGGTCCATCGTCTACGGAATAGGTGTGTACGCGGTATAATTGACGTGTCGTGAAGTAGAAGGGTTGGTCGTCGCACGAGTGAGACCGCTCCTCCGCGCGGCACTCTACATCGACTCACCTCCCAGAAGATCTCCGGGTAAGTACGAGTTCAGAGAACTAGGCGTAGCACGTTGCTGATCGTTGCTGTCGATACCGGCGTTGCTCCAGAGCGAGTTGCTGCTAGGCGGGACGCCCCACAGCTGGCTCGAGTTACCGCCCCAGGTGTCCGACGGCGGCCCGGTCTTGTTCGACGGCCGTAGGCCCCACCCGGCTCCTGCGGTCGCTCCCGCCTGCTGCTGACCTCCACCTCCGTGGCTCAGCTGCTGTAGCAGGCTCTGTACCTCGGTGTCTGCCGGCGACTCGGCGAATATTGTTGTATTGCCCAGGACGCAATTGTTCAGAGCACCTTGTGCCTGCAATCATCAATCAGCATTTTTACATTGATGCCACACCGAAGTATATTCGGTACACTTATTCCGTGCTTCTCGCTCTACGATGGCTCGAAACTATAATATTTTCGTCACCTTCGGTCATTTTAACACAGCTTTCAAAAACCGATATATTTATAATGTATGAACTCTCATGATCGCGGTTATATTAGTTTTAGACAGCAGATCTTATCGGTTCGTATAATGTACTGTATATGTATATTTGTGATGTATTTCAATTAAATATTTCGTTCATCATTTTACTAAGTGTGTACTGTATACTTGCAAATTAAAATGGAATAAAATGTTTCACCGGGCTAATATATGATTTTATATTTTTGAAGGATATTTACACACTTTTCTGTGCAATATGTGTAATATTTTTAAGGAAAAATATGGGAAAACATGGAAAACAGTACAAGGTTAAAGATAAGTTGAATCATCCAACAAGGTATACTTTGCTTTTTTTTTAAAAATATTTGAAATACTTGAGTACTTTTCCTTTTTCAGGCTTTCTCAATTTACTAAATTCCTGTAACCACAGGCAAACGGAACAAGATTCGAATGTGGATGATCCAACTACGAGTATATATATATAAAGAGAAAAAGAGAGAATGAGTTGTAAAGTATATGTACGAAAGAAACACTGAACCTTGATAGCCTCATCTCTGGACGAGTATTTGGTTAAAGCAATTCCATGATTAAGGTATAATCGGAAGTCTTGAACGGGACCGTGCTGCATGCAGAGGGTTTTCAAAGTAGAACCATCGATTTGAGGCGTCAGATTCTTAAGTAGTAACCAGGTGGAAACCCAGCCAGCGTTTGTGCTCGATTGAAAGCCCCACGAGGTGGTGGAGGATCTGGTCACGGTGCCGAAACCTGCCCACCCGTTGCTCGCGTTTCCTGTCGCTTTGCTGCTTAACCCTGGCGGAGGGCCGCGAACTTTGCTCATTGGTGCACCCCAGAGCTCCGAGGTGACGGCGGTCGGCGGAGGCGCCGATTCGCCCCAAGTATTCTTCGAGCTGAATGAAACATTTTCCCAGTTTACAAACCGCTTTCCCTCATTAAAATTCTTATTTTCAATTTTGTTTACAATTAATTACAGTAAAACGAAAGCACTTTGTCGTTTACCTTGTAAATGCGTTCGGAGTGGTAGCAGGTGGATTGAACGTCCACGTCGAGTTGCTCAAGCTTGGTATGGATATGTCAGGATTCGCGGGCTGCTGCGGCGGCGGCGAAGTCTTGCTGCTCGACGAGAAAATTGCGTCTGGATCTTTGATCGTCGCCAGAGAAAGTGGCGAACGGACAATAGAGCCCGGAGTAATGCTAGGATCATCCTCAATGCTTTTCATCTGGGTACCCTAAAATGAAATCAAATATAGGTGGACCCGAACAATGGCACCGCTACCGATGGTGCCTCGCTTTTTCCTCGCTTAGATCCACGATTCTTTTTAACGAGCTCAATTTCAATTTTAGAAAAAATTACGTTATACCGACGCGGAGGGAAAATGTACGTAAAGTGTTCTTCGCTAAGGAAGTACGATATTGGAAATGGATTACCTTCCATGGCTTCCCAGGTTCAAATTCAGGTACGAGGTCGGTAAAGGCAGCAGCGCCAGCAGCTGCACCAGTTGGCTGCCAATCCTTTCCGTCAGTAGAATCTGTGTTGCCTGGATCAGGCCATCCGCTCTCTCCGAGCCTGGTGGACCATGTACCATCTCCTTGACCCAACAAAGGATTCATGTTAGGACTACTGTGTGACCGTGCTAAACCAGCCGGTGTAGCTGCTGGCTTACTGGTAGTTCCTGGCGCTCTCGAGAACTCGTTCGTAACTAACTCTCCGTCCTTGTCCAACGAAGGTAACTTCCACTGATTCAGTCTTGATTGCTGCTGACTCTGCAAAAATCGGCGAATTACTCCAGCCGTTCGTCGTCGTCGAGTAAACTTCCTAATATCTAGCCAAAGATACTACTTACAACAGGAGGTTCCTTGTTCATCGTTAGGTCTGTAAAGCTATTTTGTAGCGCCGACATAGGATCGTGCACAGAGTTTTTATAGTATTCGGAGCTCTGAGATGGCGGCACAGGATGTTGCTGCTGCTGTTGTTGTTGTTGTTGCTGTTGCTGCTGTTTCATGTAAGTAGCTTGTTGCACAGCGATTTGATTCTGGAGGTTCACTATCTGCTGTTTCGTTTTTGTTATTTGTACACTGATCTGAAGAACAGACTGGCTATTACCCTTCATTGTACTTTGCACAGATTGCTGCTGGTGAAGTTGTTGCAGGACTTTAATTTGTTGCAATAACTGATTCAAAAGTATCAGAGTTTGAGGCGCGAGTGGCTGATTTAAAATTTGATGGTTTAAGTAACCTTCCTGGACGGCTAACTGTATCTGTTGTACCAACATGCGCAACTGTTGAGTACTCGGTTGATTTTGAGGTGCTCTGGAAGCCTGAAATTTTTGTTAGACGAATCAAAAATTGAAACTCGTACGGCAGTCGATAATAGTGAAGACATTTTCTGTGATCTCCTATTACCTGATTGAAAGGCGGTTGCGGCGCATTGCTGCTAGATTGCTGTTGTTGCAACGGAACAGTAGTCTGCTGTTGCTGCTGTTGCAACTTTAACAAGCTCGCACTAGCAACCGATCCTCCCACACTGCCGGTTGCGTTTCCGCTTGATACTCCAGCACCCTGTACCTCATTTCAATTAGAATTTAACCTTGATGCATGCTATGTACAGTGGCTCCCATTATTATTCGAAGTACCACAATTCGGAATGGGATGGCTTTTTAACATTAGATCAAACAAATTCGTTTGTTTTGGAACATTAACGGGAATCACTGCATTTGTTTAACGAAATGCATACATATAACGTACAGTGATGGCTACACAGAGATAATATTATATTATCGGAACGAAAGTGCGTGTGAGAAGAGCGTAAATTGTGCGTGTAATAATTTAGTAAAAAATGTTTACCGGGGGGAAAGACATTTGCTGTGCGACGTGATTAAATCGAGGATATGCTTGCGCAGTTGTAGCTTGATTGGTCGGGTCGTAAGTGGAGTGTGCGTCGTGTCTTCTCCACTGATCCAAGGGCCGTAAGTGACTCAGCAACTCCAAAGCTTCCTCCCGATTCATCTCGCGATTTCTCAGTGCCAACTCAACGTCCTCTTTCTGTAGAGAGATAAAAAATAAGATGAAACAACTCCTCGCGCCGAGAGTCTCATACTCGCGGTATGTTCTAGCGATTAAGAAGAAAATCTGAAGAGAATCTAAAATATTTCGCTTACTTTGAAGCCCAAATCACAGAGGTATCGGAATTCTCTGCTGTTCCATATAACTTCTTTCGTGAGAGTAGGTTTCGTGGGATGACCCCAGCTAGGAGCAGGATCCATATCGGTGTCGCCCCAGCTTCCAGTGGGCCCCATCGGTTTAGGTTTGTGCGCGCTGGGTCCACCCCAAGTGCCGGTATTCAGTTGGGCCTCGTTCCAAGTACTGGGCGTCTTAGGATCGTCCCACGAAGCCGTATCAGGCGGTCCTTCCGGCCAACTACCGTTTCGTCCAGCGTGAGCCGGGTGTCCCCACATTGGTCCGCTAACGTCTGGTTTCATTCCAGGCTGACCTGGCATTCTGTTCTGTGGCATACCCGGAGGGCATTGCATTCCTGCGCGAATCATTTTTGAACGATTACGTTACCTGGACCCAATTCGAGGAAGTAAAATTATAACGAGAACGAGACAAACCTCCTCTTCCGAGATTCGGCGTGGGAAGATCTTTCCAGTGAGACACTTTACTGCCCGGTATGGCTCTTTGATTGGCAACAGAATTACCCCACAAGCTGGTACCGTCGTCGTAATTCGGAACATTTCTTCTTTGCGTTGGCGGCGAAGGTTCTTCCCAGCCAGTCGGCTTCCCTGGCATTATATCCTTCGGCGGCGGCGCGGTCCACTGATTTATGTTCGAAGGGTTTAACATCTTTGTCGGCGGCGCCGAGGGATGTTGATGCGCCATTTGATGATGAGGCGGGCCAGGAGGCTGTCCCCACATCGCGTCCGCGTTGGCACCGTTCAGTCTGCCGGAGATTCCGCGCGGATCGCCGCGCATGTCTGCCATTCTGGGATCACGCGCCATCGGGTCCATCACGCGCATGTGCTCCCGAGGGTCCAGCGACATTCTGTGATCGCGGGGATCTCGCATTTCTCGTGGATCGACCGAACGCAGATCGCGGGGATCCCGATGATCAATTCGCGGATCACCCCAGTTCGGTCCTGTATCATCACGGTATTCTTCTCGATTTAATTCAAAACGAATTTTTGAAAATTGTCGTTAAAATTATGCTAGTCCTACGTGGCTGGGTCGGTGAGGTTCAAACACAAATAGTTTAACAAGACTACGCGATACAACATGCACTACTACTACTACTACTATCAACCACTGGTTCTACTCATTAATCGCTTTAAAGCGAAGTGGCAAGTGAGTAAAACGGGATGCTGCGGTTCCCGTGAGGACTATTATATTCGCATCTACTAATAAAGAAGCAGAAAAAGAATACAGTTTTTCCATGACAATTAATTTGTACAATAAACCGATGAAAATAGCAATTCTTACATCGAGATTCAATATCAATGTCTAACTAATTGAGAAATAAAAATTAAAAATAGAAATTAAATAAAACTTTGGAATAAAATTCTTATTTAAAGAAGAATGCCTTCGTAATTCTCTGAAGAAGAAACAATTTTTCTTCAGATGCCAGAGTTCGAACGAATGGTTGAATCTCGAAAGGAAACGGGAAGGAAGTGTTCCTCTACGTAATTATTATTACCTCCCCACATACCGGGTTGATTACCGGTCCCAGTTGTCCACTGGCCGGCAGTTGAGTTTGGTTGTCCGGAAGACGTGGGAGCGGCGGTCCACATGTTCGACGAATCGGCAGTTTCATCGTCCTCGCCCCAAGTTCCACCGATGTTCGTCGCCGGCGTGTGACCCCAAGGCGTTTTCGCTTGCTGCTGCGGCGGAGGCTGACCACCGTTTCGAAGATTCGCTTCCCACAGGTCGGTACCGTTGTTCACGGGTGTCTTCCATACTCCGCTTCCGTCCTTGGACATGCTAGGCTCAGGAGAAGTCGGGACGTCCCAGTTTGTGTCCTGGTTTACATTTTGCTAAAATCCAAAACAATGAAACCTAAATACCAATGCCCGTAGAAATAGTACTTTCGTATTTTCGGAGATTCTCAAGGTGCACCGACTTTTATCAAAATAGCACAAAGGAATATGAAACACGTAGGGACACATGACAAATATCAGGTGCGGTACCTATCGCAGAATCTCGAACGAGCAAATAGAAATTGAAGTTGCACTTACGCAGCCCCAACCATCCTGACTGAAGAGCGCTTCTCTGACGGTATTCAGCTGCTCCAATTGTTGTTTCGTCGAAGGGTTATTGCTCGCTGGCGTATTACTACTGTTCACAGATCCCTGAGTCTGATTGTTCGGTTGAGTATTATTGCTACTGGAATTCTGTTGCTGCTGCTGCTGCTGTTGCTGCGGCGCTTGCGGCTGCTGCTGCTGCTGCTGTTGCTGTTGTTGCTGACTCGAATTGTTGTTATTTTGAACAGAAGAATTCTGACCAGGCCCACCGGGATTGCTCGACTTTCCCTGGGACCATTGGTTGTTGTTCTGCCCGCCCTGATTCGTACCGCTCGATTGGGACGTTGGTGGACCCGATTGTGGATTCGATTGCTGATTCGGATTGCTAACCTTGTTCACGTTGCCTGTAACATCAAAACGAAAATTTTTCTTTAATGTAAAATCGAAAATACCTCATGTATTTTTTATTGATCAGGGTAGTAGCTAGCTCAAAGACAAATTCAGTGACCTACTACGCTCTATCATAATCACTTTCGCATGCTCCTGGAGAAGCAAGAGTAAAACGATTGGATCAGTAAATTTATAAG
>SHCU01000124.1:214682-224907 GCA_004307685.1 Ceratina australensis
GCGGCTGCTGCTGCTGCTGCTGTTGCTGTTGTTGCTGACTCGAATTGTTGTTATTTTGAACAGAAGAATTCTGACCAGGCCCACCGGGATTGCTCGACTTTCCCTGGGACCATTGGTTGTTGTTCTGCCCGCCCTGATTCGTACCGCTCGATTGGGACGTTGGTGGACCCGATTGTGGATTCGATTGCTGATTCGGATTGCTAACCTTGTTCACGTTGCCTGGAACATCAAAACGAAAATTTTTCTTTAATGTAAAATCGAAAATACCTCATGTATTTTTTATTGATCAGGGTGGTAGCTAGCTCAAAGACAAATTCAGTGATCTACTACGCTCTATCATAATCACTTTCGCATGCTCCTGGAGAAGCAAGAGTAAAACGATTGGATCAGTAAATTTATAAGACAAATAAACGTGTCGGACAAATTTATCAAAATCTGCATACAAGACTGAATTTATCTTGACTCTATCTGAATGCATAAAAGCAGTTGACGAAAATTATCCGAATCAAATCGTGGGAGAAGCTATCATTCGAGAAACGCATCTGTTCCGTGATAAAGAAGACATTCTACGCGCACTAATCTAATCTACATACTCGATACCGATAGGGAATAGCTTACCTGAAACGTTTTGTCCACCGGGTGGTCCCTGATTCTGATTCGAATTCGGATTACCAGCAACGGATCGGTTTACACTGTTTCCGGACCAATTCCCAGGTGCACCGCTATTTCCGGAGCTTCCCGAGCTTCCTCCCCAACCAGACTGGTTACCGTTGTTGGTATTGTTCGCGGTGCTGGTCTGCGTGGAGCCCCAATTCGTGGAGCCGCCGCTGTTCAACGAACTTTCGCCACCGCCGACCAGCCGAAAAACACCGGGAATTCCCCATCTCCTCCTGTACTTCGAATTGACATCATCGGTGCCAAACAGAAGCGTCAACACGCGCTTCAAATTATCCTTGTGAGCTTGGAACGCGTCCTTCGAGACTCCAACGGTCATCGCTATCAGGGTTCTCGCGTAATCGATGAGACGAGTGCGGCCAGATGCGTCGTAGTCGTTCATTTCCAGAGTCGAATAGCATCGTTGCTCCTTCGAGGCGAATAGAACGATGGGTTTTACCGTGGAGGTTCGTTCCTCGCGTAAATCTACCGTAATGGCATCCACGTTCGTTGAAGTAGCGTTAGAACCGCTCTCGACGAACTGGGCAGTTTCAGAGGCTGTATCCGTTGTTGGTACGAATTGCTTAGGATTTATCAGACTTTCCGTAGCGAAAATATTCCGATCGCCGATATCGAGCCCGTTCGCTTCGATCTCATGATCCTGTTGTTGATAAATTTGCTCGTTCGGGTTCGTTCGCTTAAATAAACTAGAGCGCGATGAAGAATTAATAGAAACCTCTCCCTCTATTGACTCGCGTAAATTTTGGCAATAATAATTAACGGAACCGCGAGAACGTGATGCCCCGCGCGTAGCAGAGCGATCATCGTCGTGATGGTGGTCGTCATCGTCGGTCCGAGATTCGATCCATTCCAGTCGGTTAACGACAAGGTCGATAGTTTCGACAACGTTACGGGTTGCGATTTGTTCGTTGAAAGCGTGAGTAGTCTCATCGTCTCGTCCATCTTCTGGAAAAGTATCGTCGCGATCATCGTCCGCGAAGCTGTGATAAAATTTCTGAGGAGTGTGCATTTGGTCGGGCCATAATATCTCCAAGTAGTTCGGCCGAGATCCAGGTACACCGATTATCATTCGGGATGCAGATTGGCGTGTAAGCGTCATCGTAGGCTTGCAGGTAGTCATAGTAGGAATGTAGAGAGCGAACTCGTCTCGGTTCTCCCCCTTAACCCTAAACCTATCTCCTATCATAGTAGTAGACTTAGAAAGAGACTTAACAAACTCGGGGCTAACGCGCGTGTACGGCCCCGAGTATCTAGAACGCGTGAAATAACTGCCCGGGGGCTCGTTAGACTTAACATTATCCTGAAATGAAAGAGCACCAACAGTAATTGTTGCCACGCCACTAATACCGTTAATAATTATCCAGGACAACATCTCCGTCGTCTTTTCCTCGCCGATCAATGCGATTTTCAACGGATTCGAGGCTTTCGCTCGGATTCGTTCCTCCGAACGTGTCGGGTAAGATAAGTTTCCTTTTGCCGAAATTCCACGAGCGATCGTTGTCGATGTTGTTGTTCTCGCTGAATCCTTCGGAAAAGTTTCAATACTTTTAATAAAAATGAGAATGTCATGACTCGTCTTGAAATTTTCCTGGTCCTTGGGAAAATCGTCAATCTCGCAAATCTTTGCATCCGCAAAAATACTTAAGGACTGGACATCGAGATGTGCCCCATCGTAGCTAGTCTCGTGGTGGCTCGGTATTCCCTTCCACGTAATACTAAAGTCGCGGATCACCTTACAGCTAAGTTTAACCACATAAAGCTTACGATCTAACGAGAGTGGAACACATGCGCGTTGCGTCAGCTCGCTCGCGACCAGGTCGAGCCACAAAGGAGAAGATTGTGCGCGTTTCGGCACTTTGCTCAACAATGGGAGAGGTCGCGGAGGCTGGTCGTTTAACTCGTTTCCGGGAACGATAAGCGTAATGGAAGAACTGGTGGCCACATATTTCCCTTCACCGATCGAACTTGATTCCTCTCGCTCTTCCTCCTCTTCCTTCCCTTCCTCTTCGGCCGATGATGACCGATCGTCCTGTCTCATCTCGCGGACCTTGCTCGCCCGATAATCACCGAGAGCCTCTTCCTCGCCGTCGATTCCCACGATGATAATCGATGGTTCGATACACGGCTCGGACGAAACGGGGTCTTCCGGAGTAACGAGAGACGGACCGATATCGAATCCGTTCCCGAAGAATGGCCATTGCAACGTTTCGATGCCCCGATGAATCCGATGATCTTCGCCGGAGGGCGATGATGGAAGCTGTTCGAAAAGCTTTCGATTACGATCCGGTCGTTCAGTAACGTTGAACGAGAGTGACATCTGGCCGAATGGCTGGGCAGCAACCGGTGTTCTTCGTCGCCGCCAAGAGGAGAACGATGAGTCGTTGAAGAAAGAAGAGTCGAATTGATCGAAAGGTGTCGAAGTTAGTCTCATTGCGATCGCACCACCGTCCATTTGAACGCGGCGGAGGAAATCATAATGGTTACTGGTTGAGCTGAGCAATATCACAGACTTGTAGTTATCGTTATTATTACTTAGGATGCTATAATTAGACTTAACGTTATTGTATTTGCCCGGATGAAGGCAGGATCCTAATAAGGAGTAATTGTCAAGAGAGTCGAGAGAAAAGCGGCCTGACGAGGGGCGATCAGACTTGGGTATCCTAACTAGGCTAGGTACCCCTTCGTCGATTGCACACTTATCTCCTGTTAATCGTAGATTTACGCTTATACTTAGTACCCTAATGTTTAGTATGCTAAAGCTAGTCTTATTATCACTTAATGTCTTAGACATAGACTTAGAGTTATTGGCGGAGCTGTCCGGTGATTTCTGGTTGCCGGACGAGCCCGTTTCTTTTCTTTTTCTTGTTGTCGGTTTTGTTATTTTTGTTGCTGTTTCTGTTTTTGTATTCACTGTTGTTTCTCGATCGTCTCGATGATTACGTTCCGCTCGACTCGAGCGACCATTTAATTTAGGATTATTATTACTGTTATCGTAATTATTACTATTATTATTCTTTTTATTATCGTAAGTTAGAAGATTTTTTATTGGGTTTTTTGTGGTTGACGACGCCACTGACTGGCAGGTCGAGCTTCGACTGGTCAAGATAAACTTGCCTGAAACATTAAACATGACACATCGTTCTATAATGCTCGTCAAGGCCTTAACCAGCTGACTAACAATCATATTTCTAATAAATGTATCGTGCATCAACTCCAGAGCTTTATGTTCAAATAAGTATCATTTTTAGTGTCAATTTAAAGGATGTATTTTATGCGAGTAGCCGTTTAATAGTTTTAGGAATTGAAATAGCCATTCGACTTTTCAGGAGACCAATAAAATTATTACTTAACCAATGGTTATGAAAATCATGTTATTGTGAGTCGTATGTTACAATTTCATTTTGAACGTAAAAGTACGCTCACACAGAAATGTAACTCGACATGAACGTGTACTGTTGATCAGAAGTACGAGATCCTTAAAATTATTTCACTATGTCTTATAGGAGAAGATGTAACATGCCGAAATAAAAGTAGGGTAATCTCGTACTTTCGATCTTCGAAGTATGCGGTATTAAATAATAAGTATAGTTACCAGTTTGGTTCGACAGGACGGTTAAAAAGTCATTGGCGGCGGTATTTTCGAGATGGCTAATAGGTTTGGCCATCATATTGTTGTTAGCGGATTCGATATCACAGTACCTATCATTTTCTAATTCTCTTCCCTCCCCAACCCCTACCGGACTGTTTTTTCCTAATACTACTTCATCCCTCTGAAACAGAAATAGTACCGATTAGATTTCGATCACGAATTTGACGAGACGTTTAATAATGTCGAAACTAGAATATGATCAGATGTCCCGCGTTCAAAATACTAAATAATTTGGAATTTTTCTTTAAATAGCTATTAAACTTTTGAAAAGTGTCTTGAAAATGCAATCGCGTGTGCACATATCGGGCTGACAAATGGATTTGTGTTTAAGATTAAATTATAGGGTAAGATCAGGAAGAATAACTTACCATGGAATTTTGTACGAAGGCATTTGTTTCTGTAGAAATCTCATGTGAACTAGAATTGTGTGGAAACATTGGGCTCAGTTCTTCTTTGGCAGGCAATGCATAGAAACCAAGATCTAAAGTATAACATTTAGAAACTTATTAGCACTTGCTTCATCGGCTACTGTGTACATAATCGATTTGGATCCGATTTATTCCGATATCGTTTGTATTATAAAGCTGCGATGTACACGTAAGAGAAGAACTACGAAATATTCATAGATCCGAAACGTCAATCAATTACAAAATATGCAGGTAAAGCTCGAAGAGATAAAGTTTATCACAATTTTAGAATTCTGCGGCCAGTATTTTGGTACGAGATTAATTTCTAATGGATAAGCAAAGGATGCACACGTACCTTGTAGACTATCACTATCAGTGTGCTCCTAGCTCCATGCCAGTGGAGATCTGTAACAATCAGATTATCCCTGAATTTACATACAGTTGTACAGTTGAAAATAAAGTTGCGCTTCATTTTAGTAATTCAATTGTAGACTGATAAAATCGACGAGCTTTGCAGGAAATAATTTTAAAAGGCTTAATTGTGCAGAACGTATCTACATAAACAACGTGTAATAGGAGTTAAATCGCCACGTTAGAAAAAATGCTACATATTAGATTCATACATTTTGTAAGCATACTTTTTATGTTTTCCTCGTGCCGCCTTTTAATTCACGGCTCATAAATTTAATGAATGTGTAAGACAACACAATAATTATAAATCGTTATTAAGTTATCATTAGGAAGGCTATTCTATTTACAGCTGTTACATCATATCAGTGATCAAACACGGTAATCTGATAGAAGTTGATAACTATCATAATAATAGTAAGTACTAATTTTACAGAGCCACGAAAACTTATCGGCATTATGCACTCTATCTATGATTAAAAAATGTTTTCAAATAGTACATCGAAATTGAACGCATGGTAACAGAACAGAATGGACTTAAATTCAAATAGAACATATTTAATTATTTATAATGAAACGAGAGCAGATCGTTGTTCGGATAAAATTTTGCTAAGAATAATTTACACCGTAAATTCGCTATCACACAGTGTGACACCAAAATGACGATGCCATCGACTAAAGTTGATTACTGTTACACGTTCTCCCAATTCCTTACAAATATTTTCAAGTATTTAAGATCGTAGAATATCCTGGTACCAGAGGGAGAGAAATTTAATTTACTTATGAAAATTAGACGTAATTGGATCGCAACTGGCTTGCTTGCAATAAAATGAATATCAAATGAATTCATTGAATATAATGTATAACAATTATCTACTGTCTCGCCTACAAGTAATTTAGTCCGAAAATAAAATAGGTAACTGATAATGAAGTAATTAATTTCAGCACGTCAAATAAATATTTTCTACAAACTTTCATTCATGCAATTTTGTTCTTCACTGTGCTTGATCAAAAATCTACAGTGTAATATGTTATCAAAATTTATTATATGGCATAATTTCAACTATAGAGNACCAGCGAAATTAGCTAGCATTTCATCTAACGATGTCTATGATGTTCCAGAGGAATCTTAGGAATACTGGCTGCCGTCTTATACGTTTAGAGGAAAGATGGATATAAGCATCGCGCATGACGTGCAAAAATACGGGAGCAAAATTTTGATTTTCGGACAGAGTATCACGTGCATTCGAAATTCAGCGCATTTCGGACGGCATCAAATTTTGAATAAGGAATCATTTTCAGTTTCAGATAGAATATTGATTATTCTAAAACCTAACATTCAATATTGAATTTGCGATACGCCGTGCTGTATCTTATCTGGAATTTCAATGTTACACGTATAGAATATAGAATATTTTATGTTGGATGTAAATATGATGTTTAATTCTTGATAAAAAATTTGCGAAAATAACGATCAAAACGTTTATGGTATCGCCGATTGAAAAAGTGCATTTTAAGTTGCATTTAAGCATACTGATCCTCTAATATTCTAATGTATATTTTTGTAGATGACAAAAATCATTTATATAGTAGATGCAGTTTTTCTATAAATACGTAAAATCCGTGGCCTGACAATATGCATATTAATGCTGAACATCAACAATCGCAATGAGTATTAATACTTAAGATGTAAGAACAGTACTTAAACGCAATAATGTACGAATGTCATATATCCGTAAGAAAATTTGGTCTGCAGAAAATTGGATTAAGATAAATAGGGATTGTGAGATTTTTAAGAAAATTGTCGATCCGTGAAAATGTATCTACATGTACACACAAACGAGGCCTGTAGTCCAACACGCTCTCACCACTACAGAGAATACTATACATAGTGCAGATATAGAGTGGTATATAATATCTATGCGTGTGGAAACGCGTGCTATTCTCTCGGCCGCACGTCTGCCCTTTTACAGCGACGGGACGCTAGGCGAGGCGCGCCAGTTTACCGATTCAACCTCTATTACGTTTCTTATATTGTCCACATCAGTATTGGTACACCCGCGTTTTAATTCGGTCGAATTAACTTTTTTTACAACGGTACAGCGTGCTGTTGCACAATCTTGTAAAGCTAATCACTGATAAGAGTGCGAATTTTTAATTCGTGACATGATTTGTAAAATTATAATCTAATTTGTAGTAAATTGTACAGAAGAATATTTTATATAAAATTTTGTAAAAAAATCAACGTGAATGCCAAAGAATATTTTGGGAGGAAAGAAATAAAGATAGTAAGAAGTTGCTGAATAAATCGAATAAATATAAAAAGATTCGGAAACTTCGCAGACGATTACGTAACGTTCCTAATTTGTACTATTTAAATAGCGGATTCGTTTTATTGTTACAAGTCAAATAACGCCTATTTACGTATGTGTTCGGTCCGATTGTTACACGTACTCGGGTGCACGCGAGAATATCGCGAAACGGAGTTTATTCGACGAGAAAGGCAAGTAAATGCACACACATACGCAGGTACGCACGCACACGCACGTAAGACAGATAGAGTAGAAAAACGAAAATCGTCGTTTCGATCGATAGGGCTGATTCGAATTCCAAGGCAGCAGGCATCGGTTTAAAAATGTACGCTCTACACAACGACGTCGCATTAAGAAAATGCGCAAAATTGCCAATAGGCCACGAAATCCGCGCGATCGAACGACATAAGGTTAGATAATGAACAATATATTTTACCAAACGCGTTACGTACTCGACGCGTACGTTCGGTAAGGAAATTACGCGTCGTAGAAGACGTCGAAAACTCGCGAAACGGTATAAAGTATATAAAATATAGAATATGGACGGTTACACGGATTCGTTTGCACACATTTACGTACGCGTGTGTGCGTTGCACGTATACCTGTATGTAAAACAATTATACGACTCGGACGTACGGATAGTTGTACATATATGTATATATCGGTATATACGCGTCGTACATAGATGCATACATTGTCAAGACCCCAAGTACGTACATATATATATATACATACATACATATGGACGTATATAACCACATATTTCTGTTCACTGTACACTTCACTTGGCACGTATATACGAGGTTTTCTACGACTGTGCGCGTGCAGGCTGGCCGATGGACGCGTAAGGTATATACGTGTACACGGACGAACGCAAAATGCAAAATGTGGAGGGTCTCGAGAGGGCGAGAAGGTGAACGGTTACGAACTCCGCGATTTATCCGCGTACGAGGGTAAATCTGTCGTCGGAATTAAACGGGAAATCTCGCGGCCGGTCATGAGGAACGATGCGACTTACTTTTTAGATTCGGTGCCCGAAGAAGTTTCAGTCTAGTCGAAGAATATTTCGTTGGCGCACGAAACGGGCAGAGCGAGTACCGCTCCGCTGGTGGGCTATTCCCGCGAGCGGCGCTACTCCCCCGGATTTCGAGAGCTAAGAGTCTCAGCCTCGGTGCTGCTCGATGCTGGCTGCCCGCTGCTGCCACCGCGCCGCCGTCATGGCTGTTGCCTGTTATTGGGAGCCGCTGCTGCCTGCCGCCCTGACCCCGTACACCACCGAGGACCCATTCATACTTGCGCGCACCGACCGACCGGAGACCCTTTCACATTTTCACAATTTGCGTTTCACGACGCAACGGTAAACGCGAAATTACGTTCAGGTTCCACATACTTGCCCGCATGTAGACCAGCGAAATTAGCTAGCATTTCATCTAACGATGTCTATGATGTTCCAGAGGAATCTTAGGAATACTGGCTGCCGTCTTATACGTTTAGAGGAAAGATGGATATAAGCATCGCGCATGACGTGCAAAAATACGGGAGCAAAATTTTGATTTTTGATAATTAAAAGAAACCATTTACAGATTAAAACATTTACAGCTTCAATAGTATATACATAGATATATGTACATATTAGAATAGCTTCATATAAATATTTGTCATTTGGCAATATGCAAGGAACAAGCTGAGTATTGAGTCTAGTTCTCAGCTGATGGGATCTCTAGCCAAAAGTGACTTTATAATTAAAACAGTTCAAAAACAACAATATTTGTTGCAATAATGCAATAATATGAAAGCAGTAGTCAAGGTATTCTGTTCATAATTAAAAAGATGCATGTCGATGTGTTCTGAAGACATCAACTATCGTCGCAAGATGTTGGCAAACGATCGATTAATTGTAAGTATCAAGTAATTGTTGTAATCCATTGAATATTAACTTCGATACGGTAAACGGTAATACGGAACAGAAAAGTATCGAAAAATTCCGTTTCATCCCTAACATAAGAAACTGCATTTGGCAGAGTAAAAAATTCAGTCGGAGCAATGAGTGTTTGGTTATATTTATATGCTATAGATCGGTTCGAGAGTAAGAGGAATGCAACTTACCAGAATATGTGGCAATTATAGAAAATGCTTAAAATTAGTTGAATCACAACACTTTCTTCACACGGTTTCGTCACACATTTCGTTGTGAGCAGATTATTATTTATCGACAACACGTCTCCATTGCTAGCATCTAGCAGCTAGGCGGCACAGTCTTTGAAACTGTGGAAAGTACCTTTCGGGTATGTGTTACGTATAGTAGCTCCTCGTACCAATGGAATAGATGGCGTGCATGCCACAGTCGTCGTTTTACGTCACATATCAATTCTTATTTTGCAAATATTATCGGTTCAATTTCAGTGCTTTTCCGAACGTTCGACTAACTCTCATTACAAATGATTACACACATAACCTGGAGCACGGTCGTATATACAGCTCGGAAAACTCCGATGATGCCCGGAGTTTCCCGACCTATACGACCGTGTCCTGGACTATAGTGAACATAATAGTAAAATAATAATTAATGAGACGTAAGTAACCTTAATAAAAAAATAAATAAATAATAATAACAATAATCACAACAGAATTTCAATGGATAAACAGAGGTCGCATTGCATTTCATGCAAACTATACAGAGTCAAAGGACAGTGTGACAGAATTACTACATCCGCCATTAATAGGACAAGGATGGCGCCAATTTTTGAATTACTAACATAAATGAAGTTACGACT
>SHCU01000124.1:228667-241976 GCA_004307685.1 Ceratina australensis
TAAAATCGGGCGCCGTGATCGCCCTGCATAATTTTGCAGGAATTATAATTTTCGTATATATTTTATTTTGTGAAATATTTTTATATACGTTTATATACGTGTACATATAAACCGTAATTCTTTGTTGGAAGGCACATAAAAGAGGACACTCTATGGCACAATGGTCTTGTTCCGCCAATTCTATTCCTCTCCTTTAGCCATCTAGATGCACGCGACATTATACGTTACTGAAATTGCCGCGCATGTGCGAGATAAAGCGTCCCGAATAGCAATACTGATCCAGCGTCAAAACTTGATCTGGCAACCGCGTAAGCAAGCTCTGCGCTCCCTGCGCTCTAGTTCTCAGACTCAGGATCCCCATATGAGCAACAATGTTGTTGCTTCTTTAGTCTAACTGTTAGACTCTAACATATACGAGTTGAGAGCAACACGGCCCTCACGGCGAAGCCTTTTATGGCAATCCTATTCCTCGGTTGTGAATGTCAGACTCGTATTGTGCCCCGGCGATTATTTGTCTCATCGAATCGCAACGAGTTATAGCATGGACTCGGATAAGATATGTATGTATTGTATACCTAAGTAATTTGGGCTTGCCAGATCAAACCTTGTAGGTAGTACGCCTACTGCTTCCTCTATAAAAGTGGTAGCTCCGTTCCCCTCCGGCGAGTCTCCACACAAATAGAATATGCGACACAAGTTGTGTATAGCCAGAGGGGGATTTACGGATAGTAGTGGGAGGCAACGTGGAGGATTGATCTGAGGCAAGTCTGTATTTGATTCAATCAATATACAATGCTTCACGTGTCTATGTTTATATGGGGCCAGAATTAATAAAAATAAGTTTTTTCTTTTAATAGACGATGATAAGGAGATCGCGTGCCAACCCCCTCCTGTGAAGAAGCAGAGGAAGACGATGTTCCAGGATGCTTGGCTGGAAGATGATTCGTTTAAACCATGGCTAGAAAAGTGCGAGGATGATCCATATAAAGCTCGATGCAACTTTTGTAACAAAAAGTTAGGAGTGGACAAATGTAACTTGCTGAAGCATAAACATTCGGTGCAACACTCAGTAAATACAGAAAAAGTGCAAGGAGGGGTATCAGAGTTCACGAATTATTCTGTAAAAAAGGCAGAAATAAGATTTTCACTGGACGTTGTCGAGCACAATCGAAGTTTTCACTCCTATAATCATTTCGTGAAAATGTTGAAGCAAGCGATACCAGATTCTGAAATTATGAAGAATGTTTCGCTTGGAAGAGCGAAACTCACTGGTATTGTAAAGAATGTTATCAGCAAGGCCATCATTTTGAAAAATATAGAAGCGATGAAGGATAAATTCTATTCGATTTTAGTAGATGAAAGCACGGACGTTAGTAACACGAGGCACATTTGCATTTTGGCAAGATATATAAATAATGGGAGGATAAACACATATGTACTAGATTATTTGCATGTTAAAGATCCGACCGCGGACAATTTATATAAATGTTTAATGTACGCATTAGAAACGCATGATTTGAACATTAACCATTTAGTTGGGATCTGCGGAGATAATTCGAGCATCATATCAGGGAAAAATAACTCTGTGCTTTCCCGGTTACTAGACAGCAATAACGAAATAGCTGTATTTCCTCGTGTGTGCAATTCGATACAAATAATCACGTACGATGCTACAAAATGTTTACCATCATACGTAGAATCGTTTCTACATAAAATGCATGCCTACTTTACTAAAAACCCAAAGAAACAGGTGAATGGACAGCAAATAATGAAAAAAATTGTGCAGCCATGCTCGACGAGGTGGCTGTTACTTGCAGAGTACATAAAATCGATTCTTATGCAATGGGATTTGCTTTATAGTTTGTTTGAAAAAACTGTGGCTGAAGTGAAAACAGACCTCGTGCGTGATATATATGATAGATTGAACTGTAAATTTACCAAAGCGTACCTCTACTTCTTGAGTCGAGTGTTAAGCGTTACCTCGAAATTCAATGTTATATTTCAAAGCCCAAAGATACCGCTTCATTGTTTGTTAATAGAATGCAATAGATATCTAAAATACATAGGTAGTAATTTTATAAAATCAAACGTTATGGAAACGGAAGTTTTGCACGAGATAGATATAATGAATGAAAACAATTTGCTCCCTATAGAGAACGTTATCGTTGACAGTGAAACTAGAAAATTTGTACAGAAAATTAGAACGCCGAAAAATGCGAAGGAGATAAAAGAGTTCTTCATCTCTATCAGAAAATTTTATCAAACCCTTTATGCAGGCGCTGTCGAAAGGTTGCCTTTTAAAGAAACATTTTCTCAATCTTTTGATTTCTTAGATCCAAACACGACTCTTTATATTTCGAATCACAAAGATCAAGTGGATCGAATAATTGACAAATTTCCATCGAAGTTTTATAGGGAAATAGTTAAAGCGGAGTGGCAGTATATGGTTACGCATTTTACACCCGAAGAAAAAAAGGAATTGAGCCAGTTAGATATTACGGAATTTTGGCATCGTATGACTCAAGTAAAGGACTCCAATGGTTTTTACATATTTTTGAACATAGCGAAACTTGCCGAGTTGTGTTTATCACTGCCGCATATGAACGCGGACATTGAAAAATTCTTTTCTGTGATTATAGAGATAAAGAGGAAGGATAGATGTAGAATGAACACGAGTATGATCTGCGCCTTAACTAGGATTAAAATCGATTTGAAAAACGAGAATAAAAATTGCGAGACATTCGAGATAACTAAGGATATGTTGGATCTGTTTAATTCAAAGATGTATCAGAAAGATGTTGTGCCAAAGCAGTTAGAAGACATTATTGTACTAGAGGAGAATATCTTTAATAAGAACGACGATAAACAAAATGATTGAACTGTTAGGTTCTACACAAGTATTAAATGTATGAGCTAGTGTATCTAATATGTGTATGTATTTCTATATTATAATGTTTAATATTGTTTACGTGTGTATATATATGTAATTATTATATATTTTATATATAAAGTAAAAATATTTTGTACATAGTTGCATTTCAGATTTTAGGCTCTCACGACCTGGAAAACTCACACAATTTTTTGGCCTTCCCGATGTAAACCATGTCCTACATGTATTTTCCTTATATTCCGTCTACCGATCTTCTCCGTAAATAATATTCCTTTTTACTACACCTAATGTTTGTCTTAGAGTTTACCATTTATTTTTATTAAACACCTTGTTCATTTTCTTCTTTCATTTTTCAGACGCTTAATACGGAAGTTTTTGGAAATCTCAATACTCTGGTCCATTCTGTAGAGATGTCCTCCTATTAATATAATCAGGCATCCTTTGAGATAATACCATATAATAATTTGTACAATATTAGATCAAGATCAACTTGATTTTCTTTGAGATGTTCAGAAGAAATTTGCAACCCTGATTCTGACAGAGGTCAGTGACCTAGTTTCGCGAATCAGCTGAGTATCACGAGTCCCCTTACCGCTATCATGCGTGAAGTTCAGAGACCATGGACTTAAAGATCCGAGAAAACCAAGAACCTCATATATGTAATTTTCTCTTAACCAGCTGGTCAAATCATCAGATAAATTGGCCAGAAAAATAGTAGCCACTCGAAACCTCGCTGAATCTTACGCTTGAAAAAAAACAGAACCGTAACACACACTGATGCAGGTTCCCGGTTATACCAGCAAGCCACCCACTACTCATCATTGTTCTCTGCGCGGCGTGCCTGCGATACCTGCGACCATAACCCTTCCGAGGAGTCGTGATTTTGTTTGTATACAAACTTTCAATGCGTTCAATGGTTTCAAAGTGAGGTGACTTGATAATGTTCACGCTGCTGGGCGAGGTAAACTTATGGAGTTTCGACGACAATATCAACATAAAAAGCACAGATTTCGGTGCATTCAGGTGAGATAGATTTAATTATTTGTATCGTATCCCGTAAATATACAATTTTCATTGATATAACGAAGAAACATGTTTCGCGATCCCGTGGCAGATATCATGATAAGCGTATCGACCATTTGTACGAGGAAGGAAAGCGATCCTATTGCCAGAAGCGTGGCATGATATATGTGCCGACAAATAAGAAGGGAAACAAATTAAAGGATTCTATTAAATACCTCGAGGTAACGTATACAATAAGGGATGCTCTTCTGTTTACTATATTCAGTTCTTGTTTTAGGAACAATTGAAGGATAATTCAATAATATATTGTCAGTGGTACGATGATTGCGTTTTGCAGTTAATGTTAAGCAATGCTCTACTAATACAGATACAAGTCAATATTATGACTGGCGATATTTATAAAATAACTTTTGATAAATATCTTATAGGCAAATTATCGGAACATACATCAGATGGTAATTATTTACTTTGATGCATTTATACTGAACAACAAATAAATCTTAATTGATTTATATCATTTTTAGTGATAATTACTAAGAATTATATACTTTGCGCTTACAATGATAATCAAGTGACTGTTGTGCATTTTACAAGATCAAAGAGACATATTTTTGATAAAATTAATAGGCTCGAACCAAAATTGTCGACGATTGATCTCTTTGGTCCTAATGGCCGTAGATTAGATAAAAAAGTACAGACAAACAAGTGTGGCGATCTGGCAAGTATATTTGAAACATTTTATTGTAACTAGTTAACTTGTACTGTATTTGTAATGTGATTTAAATATCGTAGATATTGACCTGGTGGAAATGTACAATGAACGAAGTTTATCCCTGGAGTCCTACTGTAAAGGAACATGATCGTGCTAACATACATCTTTATCGTATAATAGGGTATACATAAATTCCGTTGCAGCTTTCTATGTTTATTTGTTATTTCGTATTTGCAGCATATTTTTATTTTCAGAGTAAAATTAGAATTAATTTGTTACATACGTAGCGAGTTTGATCCCCTGTGCATTATGTTTGATGCATGTAACGATAATATAATACACTCTGTAGAACAAAAAGTCTCGAGAAAGGTAGTTCCTTTACTTATTGACAGTACTACTTTTGAAACGTTTACATACAATTATGATTACTATTTAGGGAGAAGTAACTATAGAATGGCGTACGTACGAGGTCTCTCAGCAAGATAAACTCCAAAGAATTGGAATGATTTCTGTGCCGTTGCCTACGCATACAAGTTGCGTGAAGTTTTCACCGACTCAGGAATTATTATTGCTGTGTTGCATAGACGGCTCTGTTGTGATATACGATCAAACCAGAGCTACCATCGTCAGTGTGAAAGCTGCTTTTGTAAGTTACTTATATGGAGGTATCCTTAGAAACTTGATTTGTTACGTTACACATATATCTTCAAGATCCCTACACTGGCGTCATGGCACAGCGATGGAATGATATTCGTTGTTGGAAATGATAAAGGTCAATTTCAACACTTTGATATCGCTTTGTCGTGTATCAAGAGCCAAACGTTAAGCGAAGAAACGGTACAAGCGAACATCCTCGATCTGTCTTCGTACTTTAGGTATTAATTGAAATTTATATGGTCAAATTTACATTGAATTTATGCGTTTACCCGTGTAATTTAGGATTCAGCCAGCATTGCTGCGTATGGAATGGAACAAGAAGAATGATCTCAATTGCTACATCGACCTACACAATCACGGCAACTCTCTGTTATTACTAATTTTTCAACGGTAAGCCGTTATATAATATTTATATACTATTTATTATATATTAAAATAACAAAGGACAGAATATTAATATGATGTATTAACATAGAGGACCTATAGGTGTCATAAAAGTGTTGGAAGGACATTCATTCACCGGTGATGTGTTAGTCAAAAGATATCTATCTCTGTCGCAAGTTGAACAAGCAACGTCTTTATTATTGTCTATGAATTGGGACACCCATCCTCGAGCTTGCATGCACTCGCTTAATCAGATCGTCAACTATTTGTTCAAGCTACCATTGACAACAGAACGTGAAAGTAAGATTTATGTTAATCGATACAGGTGGATAAGCAGCTTTGCTTTGTGTCCTTCCTTTCACGTATAATACAGATATTACACGGGCAATTTGATTTTCTGTAGATCTTATACAGAATGCGTTAGGCAGCTTTCATGTACCTGTTAAACCAATTAGTCAAGCTATCGAGGAAGAGTACGGAGAAGAGATAAGAGACTTGACGAGACGATTCTTTCATCATTTATTAAGGTATACATTGTGCTTACCTATTTTCAACGGAATAATATTAATTCAGAAACGTCGCAGGTATCATATGTTCGAGAAAGCTTTTAGATTAGCTATAGACTTGAACGATCACGACCTTTTTATGGACATACATTTTTACGCGTTGGTCGTCAATGATACGGCAATGGCAACCGCGGCAAAGGAAAATGCCGAGCGTATATTGAGTAGATCGAACAGTTGTAGCAGTTCGCGTAAGTACAGGCAAAATATTTCATTAATTATTTCATTGGTGAAGTAAACAATTTTTAGATTCCACGTGCTCCAGAGCATCGTGTTCACTTTGTTCTGACTCCATGAGCGACAAAGGAGAAGAATCGTGCAGTGACGAGAGTGAACATTCGTCAAAAGGAAATCAGATCGATGCGAAACGATCAAAGAGTTACAAGAAGGAATCTAACAGCCAAATTCCGCCCTTACCGGTTCTCAATCCGCATTCCCTTAACAAAAACTTGTTATCTACATCGTTTACCGACGTTGTCGCGTCCATCGAAAAGTCCGAAAACAATTCGGAGCCGAAATCTTTTACGATACCTAGTAGCAGCACTCTCGCAACTTCGTTTAATAATTCGTCGCATCTCTCTTTGTCATCTACTCGTTTTGTACCGTCGTTTAACAAAGCAATATTTAAAACTCATACGAATTCAACGTCGTTAACTGCAGTGACTACCACGAGCAACACGCATTTTTTCAGTGATATTTCTTGTGATTTGATGACAACTTCGTTTGGAAGCGTATATTTAAGTGATGGAAAAGCATCGGAAAATGCTGTGCGAAGCGAAATGCCCCTTGACACTTTGGCACAGGGAAATAATTTTATGTCGACTCCCTTCAATGATTCAGCGTACGAATTGACCGAAAGTAATTCAGAGGCTTCGTCCGTTCTACTAAGATCTTCCCTGGACAACATAGACAATAATATTATGTCTACATCTTTCAGTACATTTGGTACAGAGATTGCAAATTCGTATGACGACGCGGCAACTACTAAACCTGACACAAACTCTATGTCGCCTTTAAAAAATATAAAACCTGGTGCGATCAGTGACTTTGCATCTAAAATAGTTTCTGATTCTATTGTAACGAGCAAGATAACATCCAGTTTTCATAATAATCTTGCGTCAACTTCTTTCAATTTTCTCGAGCCTCAAGATTCTGGCAGCTCGAGAAGCTTTAACAATGAAGATCATAAACCGCAATCCTTTGCGGGGAAGAAACAAATGGATTACAATGTTCCACCGCCGCCCTCTTTAACAAATTCATTCACGAATTATTTACAAAGCCTACCGAAAAAGAATCTGCCTTTGTCCAGAAGTACGCCTGGATTAACGGACATCGATGAGTCTATTAAGAAATTCTCATCTGTCAGAACGAGTCTTACTTCGTATGCGTTGCAAAGACAAAGTTCTGCATCCAACATTTTGGAGCAGCATAAATATGGTAGCAATATTAAACCCCCAAAATATAGACTGAATTATGATTTTGATTACATTTCGCTTCATGGAAGTTGTGACAACATCGATATACATTCCTCTGTCAGTAACATGAAACCAAGCTTACAATTATCATCGACGTACGGTTCACAAAGTAGCAGATTCGATAACCGGCATTCGAAATTAATGTTATCTCAAAGTAGTACAAGTACCAGCATCGGTAAAGATTTCAAGAGCTCTTCCAACATTCCACCTCTACCAGTTATATCGACTCCCGTTCCCAGTTCTGTATCCTGTTCTGCCTTTTCTACGTTCACGGACACGATAGATACGACATTGGCAACAAGCGAAAAACCGAAAGTGAAATTTTCAAATACAGTAACACACATTTTGGTGCCCGGCACGGTAAGTTTAGAGAATAGAAAAAAAAGGTAATTCGTTTTATTAATAATTCCTATACGATTCGGCAGGGCCAATCGCATAAACAGAAACGATCCACGATTACTCAAGTACATTTGACTGATCCGAAACGCGAATTAGCAGAAAGTCTTCCATTGTGCCTTGGAAACGAAGATTATCTTAAAGATTTTCAACCGTTACCAAGTAAGTGTCATTGTCTAAATAGTACGATTACTAGAACTATTGTTAGTGCCATCAAAGGTTCAATGCATATTTCAATGTTTAAACAATAAATAAAATGTTTGTGTAAAGCACTTTATCTTGTAATATGATATATTTTTTAGAAGAGGATAGTAACAACAAAGTGAAGGAAGCTTCGAGACCAGAAGAGGGTTCTAAAATAAAAGTTGTACACTTTGGACTTTTATAAAAGAGACTTAAATTATAGTATACAAATTAGTATATTGAAAACAAAAAACAAAAATGTATATGTGTTATGTATATACATGAGATTGTCATTGTATTTACATGTATGTACTTACACACTCTGTGTACTTTGATATGTACATAAATTCTTTTTATACAATAAATTTTGTCAAGCTTTATCATTGAATTTATCATTGTGCCTCCTAGGGCGAAGTACCAATAATCCTCTGCTTGTTGGATAAAAAATGATTTCAAATTATAATATATACCAAATAAATAGCTTGACGTTAGATACATTTAAAGCGAAATTGTATACTTTCTTTTATGTGCACTAAATTATTACTTTCCCTTGTTCTGTCTTATTTCGTTTAATGTGGCTTTCAAGTCAACTAATTCCTTATTTGGTATCAAACGTTTCTTTTCTATCAAGGGATCATACTTATCTATGGTCAAAGTTACTCCTTCGGGCAAACTTGCTTCTAGTATCCTAACAAATATAGGACACTTTGTGGATGTTAAGTTCGATATTTTGATGTCTCTTTCATAAATTTTTAAATTATACTCGGCATCTACTATAGAAGATGCTTTTTTAAATCTATTTATTTTGAATTCTCTATGTGGGAAAGCGAAGCTAGAAAGACAAACGCACGTGCAATCAGATTATATGATACTGTATAAAGTTGTGAATTTCGAGTGTGATTATTTATAAAGCGTTACCTATCTTCAATGATGATACCCAGTATCTTTGCTATCTTATGAATGAAACACTGATAACTTTCGAGCAAAGGATATTTGTATCCTCGAATTTGCACATTTAAAACAGGGTAGACCTTTATTATTGTTTCTTTTGCCTGCAACCAGCAAAACAGAGATCAAGGTTTCAAAATTAAACCGAACGTTTGGCCGAACAGTAGTCACGGCGTATCGAGGTTACTAAATGATAAAATTACCTTCAAATACGGTGGGGTGTATACGCCGTAGAACCTTGCAGTTTTATTAAACAAGGGACAACGGCAATATGTTGTCACCTGCAAATACATAAATAATTTGTTTCAATTACATAGAGATATTTCTTAACCTTAGTGTTCACAGAAGAAATTCCGCGTTTACCTGTTTTAAAACATTTAATACCATTTTGTATCACTAAAACTAATATTGAAATTCGTTTAATATTTCATTAGACGTAATTTTAATAGTTGTTGTTTATATTTAACGCGAACTCAAGTTCAGAATATCACGGCAGTTTTCTGTAGTAGGGGTCGATTATCTCCCCTTCGAGGTAACTTTTCCCCTTAAATTCCCTCGAGATGGCAACGCTACCTGACGGTGCCATTGGTTGTCGTTAGTCATCAGCGTACTGATAGTCTGGTAGTGGTGTGTCTTAGCGACGCGCGCAGTGCATTTCAAGATTTCATGCGGTGCACTGGTCGTCTAGCTCTGTCTGTCGGTATTTGTTAAGCAGAAAAAGTAATTTATTTCCCGGTACTGTGGACATCAATTATAATCGTTATGACGGAAAATCGTAAGGAAGTGAGAGTGTGGTGCGATGGATGGTAAGTTTCTACTCGAACTAACTCCACGATTTTATCCCTTTCAAATTTCACGTGCTCACGATTCGTAAGCTCACTCGTATGACTTTGATTTTCCCGATAATGAAACGCCGACCCCTTTAATGATTTATATGAATGACGTACGATACGTATGTACGTATGTATGTATACGTATCTTCGTGCACACGTCAATGATAAAAGACGTTGCACGTAATTTACGACGATACACGATATGATAACGTATTCATTTAATCTCTCTTTAAAATTTTTGTTTTATTTGCCCTGTCACGAACCGAAATGATTTATTTACATATTTCCTCCCGTCTCGCTTTATCAGTGTCTCACGATGCGACTGCAAAAAAATTCGTTCGTGGTAGCTACCAGCACGATTAAACATTCTTCGGTTCATAGGTACATGCATTTTAAAAAGGAATTTTTCTTTTATTTTTTTACAGTTACGATATGGTGCATTTCGGGCACGCTAATTCTTTGCGACAAGCAAAGGCCTTGGGTAATTATCTGGTTGTGGGCGTACACACAGATGAGGAAATCACTAAGCACAAAGGGCCACCAGTGTTCACAGAACAAGAGAGGTACGAATTTGTCCCAAAGAATCAATTGAATCGTTTTCGACTGCAAACGGTTCTTTTAACTTTGAACAATTCGTGAAAAAATATTATCTCGTTTGTAATTTAATATGCCTCTGTCAGATATAAAATGGTACGTGGCATCAAGTGGGTGGACGAGGTGGTCGAAGGAGCACCTTACGTCACTACATTAGAAACTCTAGATAAGTACAACTGTGATTTTTGCGTTCATGGCGATGATATCACTATGACAGCGGATGGGGTGGACACATATCATTTGGTTAAAGCGGCGGGTCGTTACAGGTAGCTGTTACCGGATGAAATAATTACATAAGTGTCATGTTAAGGATATCATAGAGATATCTAATTGTTATCATAGAGATATCTAATTGTTATCGTAGAGAAGTCCAAAGAACAGCGGGTGTATCTACGACTGATTTAGTGGGACGCATGCTCCTAATGACGAGGCAGCATTTCAAGCAAGGGGACAGTGAATATAGCGTCGATAGAGAACCTAGTAAAAGCATGGGCCAAGATAGAACGGCTAGTAGTCCATGGACAGGTTGCTCACAGTTTTTACCTACTACACAGAAAATTATTCAATTCAGCGATGGGAAAAGTCCCCAGCCTCAAGATAGAATAGTTTACGTGGCAGGAGCATTTGACCTCTTTCATGTTGGTCACCTAGACTTTTTGGAAGTCGCGAAAAAGGAAGGTGATTACCTCATAGTTGGACTTCACACAGATCCTGTAGTTAATCGATACAGATCTGGCAATCATCCAATTATGAATCTTCATGAAAGAGTGCTAAGTGTACTGGCATGCAAGGTAAATAGCGATACATACGTTTGAACGCTTGTAGGAATGTCATCATAGTAATAGCATATTTATTATTTGATTTGTGCATAGTATGTTAACGAAGTAGTAATTGGAGCACCGTACGAAGTTACAAAAGATCTGATGGAACATTTCGATGTATCCATCGTTTGTCATGGTCAAACGTCGATTATGCCTTGCGAGGACGGTTCAGATCCATACGCTGAACCTAAGAGACAGAACAAATTTAAATTGCTGAATAGTGGCAATGATATGACGACCGAGAAAATTGTTGAGCGTATAATTCTTCACAGGTACGTGCCACTTTATTTATTATGCACGTAATCGGACACGTTCCATGCTGGTGTATTACCAACTATTTTTAGATTCTTGATCGCAAATTAAGTCACGTTAAAGTCACATTTCGTAATTTATAGAATCGTACGAGAAACATATTCTATGCAGTATTTTATTTTCCTAGGTCATTTGAACTGTATACGATTATTAAGAACTTGAACAGACGTTGACTTGTTGTAGACTCTTGTTACCTTGCGTTTTGTAATTCCTCACCACTTTGCAATAAACACATTTTCTTTACTTTCTAAGTTTTTGTTCTTGTTTTTGGAATGGCATATGCAATTTTATATTAGTAATAATAACGCATTTCACAGATTCACCTTGATATCCTATTTGTCTCTAGTTGAAATAAGTTTGTATCTAATTTAGAAAGAAACCTGTATTGTTTATTTGAACGCGGTTGGAGGGAATCGGGGAACGTTTGCATATCTCATAGTTATTAAACGAATTCATTGTATTCAACGTAATATTTAATTGCAGATTGGAATTTGAAAATAGAAATTTAAAGAAGGAGAAAAAAGATTTGGCAGCTTATGAAGCTGTGAAAAGGTCGCAAAAGAAAGGGACGATCGAGTAGTTTGCCGTAAACGCTCGAAGTACGTGTAACGATCAAACGGTGTATATGTCTTTGTAAATATGATAATCGCGGTAACATTTAAATTATTTAACTTCATTTTGGAGAGGTATGTGATTTAAATATTCATAATTATAATGGATACTTAAAATATTAATTAGTATACGAAAGTATTATCCCTCATTCCGAACAATTTAACAGCGGAAACGAATACAACGAGACAAGTACATAAATAATGAAATGTGAATATATCTGTAAATCTCTAGAATTTTTAGAAAAAAAAAGAAGAAACGTTTCGTTTTATTTAATCGTGCCTACTTTGTGTATATTTATTATTAAATTTTGTATTGATATATTATGAGTAGCTCCTAACGTTATTATTTAAACGTGTAGTATGGCAAGTGTAATTGTAAATTCGAATAATTCGAGATATCAAGACTATCCTGATGCTACAACTGCATTTTTTATTACAACTTGCATTTTTACAAAATTAAACGTTATCGATTTATTTTATGATGTCTAAATTTTATAATATTTTTGTAGTTCTAACTTGCTTGCCGAAAATGATTTTCACAAGCTTGATAATTAATTTCTATCTCTAACACCAAAGGAAACGTGTTCTTTAATTAATAGTCACTCTGTTAAATATAATTTCTAAATTTTCATTTCGTTTGTATAGCATGCGATAAATAACGATTAAGGGTTGTCTCAGTTATAGTATAATTATTGTTTTTAAAATAATATAATATAATTTAAACGTTATTTTTTAAATCTGATTTACATAAAATATTTTTATACACAATTTTCAGCACAGTTGACTGTAACTTGTTACGTAGAATAAATTATATTTTGTCTAGCATCAAATCAGAGAATATAACATAGATCAAAATACCGATGAGTAGGAAACATGGAAAACAGTAGGAGAAAGTTGCTTCGTCAGA
>SHCU01000125.1:0-33175 GCA_004307685.1 Ceratina australensis
AGGAAGAATATTTAGGTTTTGTGGCCAGGTTGATTCTACATGTTAAAGAATTAAGTAATATACATACAGATATCTTCATTTATATAAATTATATACCAATATAACTGATTATTCAATACACATTATTATATATAAATATTTTTTAGATTCTAAGAAAGGTGCAGCAGGTGCTACACCAGGTGCTGCTGGTTCGGGAAATCAAGGTATGCCTGACCCAATTGGAGCATTGCAAACACTCGCAAGACAAGGAACTGGAAATAATCAAATGATGAATATGAATGGACCAGGTGCTAATCCTCAGGGAATAATTCCACAGCCACCTACAAACACTGCCACTAATTGTTAGTAGAAATGCAGAATTTTCTAGATTATTTGATCATGTTACACAAATTTTACTTTATTCATAGTGTTGCAAAGCTTAAATCAACGTCCTGGACAACCTATGACCATGCAAGGCAACAGAATGGGCATGATGCCTACTCAGACCGGTGGTCCAATAAATCATATGGGTCCAATTCAAACCATGCAAACCAATTCTTTATTGACACAGATGAATCCAGTGGCACAGGGGAATATGTCTCAACAAATGAATCAAATGGTACCCAATCAAATGACACAAATTACTACGGGACAAATGCAACAAAATATGCAAGTATGTATTTTAATTAAAAAATATGCAACGTTTGCTTGTAATAAGTACAGAAAGTAGTTAATGAATTAACATCTTTCAGACTCAAATGCAAACACAACTGTCTAATCAAATAGGTAATCAAATTAGTGGCTCAATAAGTGGAATACAAACAAGTATGCCACAGCAAATGAATCAAATTGCTCCAGGGCAATTAAGCGGACAAATGCAACAGCAATTAAATCATATGCAAAGAAAGGTGTGTAAGTAAAACGGTAACATGCAACTATTATTCTTACTTTTTTTTTTAATTTTTTAGCAGGGTGAAATGATAAATGTGGGTTTCCCTGGCCCTCGAAATGTTACGCCAAACCAATTTCTGGGTCAAAGCCCATCACCATCTGCTCCAAGCCCAGCTGCTCTAGGCGCACCATCAAGGTCATTTTTTTTACATTGATTCATATTGCTTAGTTAAATATCTTTAAAAATTGTGGAGCGAATAAAAATGATGCCATTTAATTTACAGCAATCAAATGGTGGCATCACCAGCGTTAGTCCCATCACCAAATCCCCAACACGCTACCATGGCAGGCCCACAACGATCTGTAGGTATGTTACAAAAATCTTCAATAGACAATCATAATTTTGTAAGTTTGAGTATAAATAGAAATTATAATAAATATTTTACATTTTCGAATAGGCATGGTACCATCTCCCAGCAGTTCCTTGAACACACCTGGGGGTGTAGGAGCAACTCCAAGTCCACAACAAGAAGACCAGGCTTACAGAGATAAAGTTAGACAATTAAGCAAATATATAGAACCATTAAGACGAATGATTGCTAAGATGAGCAGCGAAGGAAGTAAGTAATATTAATATAAGTATTAATCTTAACATGCATATGAACATTTATATAATTCTTTTATTTATAGATGTTGATAAAATAAGCAAAATGAAGAAACTTCTAGAAATTTTATTAAACCCCATCAAGCGGGCGCCGCTAGACACGCTATTAAAATGTGAAATAGTTCTTGAAAAGTTAGATTTTAAACGAGGTGATGCGAGCGTGCGGCCTCCAGTAACGACACTGAAGGAACATCATTTCTTTAGTCCACTTTTGGAAGCAGTGAGCACTCATCTCCAGAGCCCTGTGGTAAATCATACATTACAACGTACTTTCGGCCCATGTCTAGAAGCTTTATTTGGGCCAGAAATAAAGTAAGTGATATATTATTCTATGAACAATTATTTACTTTTAAGATATGAGACATAAAACTAGATACTCTTTATGTATATCCAGAAATTTACCACCGCCATTAAAGAAGCAGAAAATAGAAGAATCTCCTAGCGAAATACCAGATGTATTACAAGGTGAAATAGCGCGCTTGGATCAACGATTTAAGGTAATTTATTTCCATTACAATGTGAAAGTAATTTCTCTTTTCTGTGTAGCTGAACTCATTTTCTTCTATATATACATAGGTCAGCCTTGATCCAGCGCAGCAAACTGGCTCAAAATGTATTCAGTTGATATGCTGGTTGGACGATCGTCATCTTCCATGTGTTCCACCAGTATCCGTTACTGTTCCTGCTGATTATCCATTGACACCACCGCGCTGTGTAATGGCATCCCATGAATATGCCACAACATTCCTCTCTGCTGTTCAAAAAGCTTTGAACGCTCGCATTACGAAACTTCCTCGACGTTTTTCTGTATCCCAATTGTTAGATACATGGGAAATGAGCGTAAGACAAGCTAGCGCGCCTTCTCAAACGCCTGTTACTGCTACTACCGTATTAATGGGTTTGTAATACGTCCCTATACACAGTATATTCGTAAACTTAAAATTATTGTGAAATAAATATCTTACGTGATCTATTATAATATTTAATTATCCTTCACTCATAACTTGTACTTTATATCAGAAATTAAGATACGTATTTTCTATTTATATCGTTATGTTTACCGAAACGTTAACCTTATAACCGAGTGGAAGCGCCACAGTCGGCTATAATCATTTATGTATGTACATGGCATATGGCGATGAACATTCAGACATTGCTGTGGCTACGTTCATTGTGAGAAGTTAAAGAAATTGTTCAAAAATGCCGAGTCAAGAGGTTGTAACTACGAAAGTAGTGGTACATCCGTTAGTTTTATTAAGTGTGGTGGATCATTTTAATCGTATGGGAAAAATTGGTAATCAGAAAAGAGTTGTTGGTGTTCTCTTGGGATGTTGGAGAGCTAAAGGCGTCCTAGACGTATCAAACAGTTTTGCAGGTTAGACTAAATCTGTTACCATTAATCATATTTCATTGAAATTATTTGTCATTTTGTTAAATTGTTTATTAATGTATTACTACTTCGGCATTCGTAAATAAGATATCATTGAGATTAATTTAATAACTTCTAATTTTAATGATTGAGACGTATACCTACACAAGCGTATAAAAGCTTGTTTAACTCTACTAAATAAGCATTATTATTCTTATTTGCAGTACCTTTTGATGAGGATGATAAGGACAAAACTGTATGGTTTCTCGATCATGATTATCTTGAAAACATGTATGGAATGTTCAAAAAAGTCAATGGTAGGTATACATATCTGCTTATGAGTTGAAAATCTGAAACCTTCATATCTAATTACTGTTTCTTAATCTATTTGTCTAGCTCGTGAGAAGGTAGTAGGATGGTATCACACTGGACCCAAACTACATCAAAATGATGTTGCAATTAATGAACTGATTAGGAGATATTGTCCTAATTCTGTTTTGGTCATTATTGATGCTAAACCAAAAGATCTTGGTCTTCCAACAGAAGCTTATCAAGCTGTTGAAGAAGTGCACGATGTATGTCGAATTCCACTGTATTTAGTAAATGAAAGTTTTAGTTGATATTAGTTATTAAAGTATTATATTAATTTCAGGATGGTTCTCCAACATCTAAGACCTTTGAGCACATTCCTAGTGAAATCGGTGCAGAAGAAGCAGAAGAAGTAGGTGTAGAACATTTACTAAGAGACATTAAGGATACTACAGTCGGCACTCTTAGTCAAAGGATCACTAATCAACTATTAGGTTTAAAAGGTCTTCACGAACAACTTAGAGAAATTAGGGATTATTTACTACAAGTTGGAAGTGGTAAATTACCTATTAATCATCAAATTGTTTATCAACTTCAAGATATTTTCAATTTACTACCTGATATGACACAAAGTAGTTTTGTCGATTCCTTATACGTGAAAACAAATGATCAAATGTTAGTTGTATATCTTGCTGCTCTTGTTAGATCTATAGTGGCTTTACACAATTTGATTAATAATAAATTAACCAATCGCGATGCCGAGAAGAAGGAAACAGATAAAAAAGAATTGAAGAAAGATGAGAAGAAGGAAGAGGAGAAAAAAGATGAAAAAGATAAAGCAAAAACTAAAAGCCAGTGAATGAAAGTGAAATTGACACTAATTTGTGTGTTCGAGACTGTTTACACATTGCAAAGGTTCGCAAAAGTTGCAAAGTTTGTTTATACATGTACAAATGTATTTTCTGCTTACGAATTAATTGATACTTCAAATTAACACAAAAATAAATACAAATGGTCTTGTTCTTAAATTCTCTTGTACTGTGTATAATATACGCATTAGATAAAAGATATGAGTAAGAATGCAGTTACACATTTTTATAAATTAAACACGGACAAACTATGAATAGTTCATACATTGCACAATGGCGATATGTTTAACAATATTAAATTATTTTGTGTTATAGGACAATAACGCTCCCCGATGATTTTTTTTATTTTTAGTAAGTTAGAAATGAACAACTGCTTCAAACTACTTATAACTTTTATATGATGTATTGATACTATTAAAAATTTCATAATATTTTCATGTACCAATATCATCCAATTATTGTTAACGATATGCTTGAATGCATATTAGATCTTTCGATATAATTTGAATTCTAGTATGTAATACATTCATTAAACAAATACGTTTTTTTAGCGAACTCTCGTGATTAATATAACATTACAATAAAAAACTGATCATTTAAACTTAAAATATATTATTTATTTCTTATATGTTAATATACAAGACTTTTATAGTAGTATTAATCCAGGATTAGAATTATGCATGGTCTGAGTTCTTTACATACAACAGTCGTTGATTTAAACCCATATCACTTTATTCCTGTTATTCAAATTGATCATTATATCACGCGCATAAAGTATATGTATACGTGTAACGTAGCGATCAATCACCGTGTATTTGATTACTGATATTTAATCTCTCATGTCTTTATACGAGAACATACAGAGTAAAGTATATTTGGCAAAACAAAGTCCACCATGCCACACTTATCTTTTCACCTCTGCTGTATTGAATACCTACAAAAGGTTCTAAATTGGTATCATTATAATGTTGAAAGTACCAATTAAAAGGATTGTCCTCAACAATGTCAGCGTTCTCATTAGACGGGCCATCTTTATCCAACATTTTTTCTTCATTCTCTGTGTACCGTTGAACAGCTTGCGCTACCGATTTCTGTTTTTCCGATTCCACAGAAAGACCGATTCGTGGCGATGGAACTTTCGTTATTGTTGGTTTTCCTAAGGGCCGCAAATTTGGTACCGAAGGAGGTACTTGGCCTCCAGGGACCAAAAACGCTGACAGGGCTGACGCTTCAGTTTCATGAGTAACTTGAGACGCAGAAGAGAAATTCTTTTGAATTTCCAAAAGTGGAGTAGGGTGGAATGTTGTTCGTTCCGTTACGTTAGAAGAGCCGAAATCATCTACAATTATTATTTGATTTAGAGACTAAAACAATGAAAGCAGATCGTATGAAATTTACCATTGGATTCTTTTTGAATATTCATCGCGGGACTTGATGATCCTTGATTTTCGATCTCTTTCGAATGCCAGTAAGGATGCTTAAATATTTGTGTTGAGGTTTCTTTAAAGGAAGTTTCCTTCGTCGTGTCTGATACTGTTCTCGGAGTAGTCCAAACTATTCGACTCGCGCCTTCTATTTGTAACTTTCCTTCGTTTTTATGCAACTTTTTATTCGCTTCTAAACTGTCTTCCTCGTAATTTACAGTAGACACATAAGTTCCATTTGCATTTTCGGCTGACTCGTCCGCTGTTGTGCTTGAATCCAACATTCTCGTTGAATTTACACTAATGCTGTGGACAAATGATCAAATTATTAAGTCATTATATCACAATTAAGATTTACATTAATTACTCTACTAAATAAAAATATTCCACATAGAAATGACGTGACTTCACGTGTTACTTTATTTATTCAATTATAAATACCTCGTTTTATTTGTATCAGTTACTCGAGAACGAGAGTCTGATTCATTAGTCATCATTGTGGATAATTCTTCTCTTTCTTTGGATCCCGACTTAGGCTTGCTTGTCCTAGGATGAGTTTTTTCAATTTTTACCACCGTTCCATTTCCGCTTTTCCATCTCTTCCGTTCTTCCTGTGTATCGTTCGAATTCCGTACCCGAGAGACTTCTTGTTTGTCGTATATCAATCTAGGATCAGCGATCGGTATGAAACCACCTTGCCCGCGAGGTATAGGTACGAAACCACCTCTATGTATTTCCGGTTCTGTAGGCGGAAATATCCTGTATCGACTTCTTCCTGGTCTGTCCGAATTCTTTCTTTCGGACTTTCGTCCTGCGTTTCCCCACAGATTAAAATTAAGGTTGGGCAAAGGCACTCCGAAAAATGTGAAACCTGAACTGCTAGGAGACGGAGGCATCGAAGTGGTCTTTTTTATAGGTATAGTGTTGTTCAGTGGAGATGAAGGCCTTTCTGTTGACTGAACGATTTTCGTGATATCCGTTGATATCGTGCTTGCAATCTGCTGAGTTTGAGTCGGCGCGATAGTTGCGTTTAATTTATCATTTTTATTATCTTGGTAGTCTGCGTACTCGTAAAAATAATCAGAATCTGGGTTATTAGGATTTCGTGTTGATGAATCCTTTAAACTCATGCGAAGCGGCACCATCTCCGTTGCTCCGAATACTATCAATTTGTTAAGCATTTTTATTAATGAATGAAAATGATTATTTAAGCAGAAAAATTCAATGAATAATTGCATTCTAAATAATGCTTATCATGTATTAAAAGTTTTATTTTTTAGATTTTATTCCATATTTCTAGTTTCGTTCTGCGAACATTGTACTTACAAGAAGAAGAAACGGGATATGGCGCAGAATCCACCATTTCGGCTTCACATCCTGGATGAATCGGATCGATCTGTCTTTCCCGTTGGCAATCTTGACGCGATAATCTAATCTCTTTGAACAGAGATCCGTCCGCACATCTTGGACCCTCGGAAGAACCTTGTTGCAACCATCCTCTTAGCCATAACATACCACACGAACAAGAAAGCGGATTCCCTTTTGTTTTAAGAATAAAAAGTTCATGTTTAAGAGAATTCTATTATAAATTATCCTATTCACATTTTTAATCAAATGCCAAAAACATCAAAATTGTAATTGTGCCTCATTCTCTCAGCTATATTTCTGTTTCCATATTAATTTTCTAAAAGTCTTTATAATATTATCGTTAATTAAATAAAAAAAAGTTTCTGATTACCATCGATATCTAGTACAGCGATATTTGATCGTAGTCTTTTGAACGCTGTTTCTGAAACAGAAGCCAGTCGATTGCTTCTTAAAGTAAGAACTCGAAGCCTTGGCATTTCGTCGAATGGCGAGCCTTGTATAGTACATATTCGATTGTTGTCCATCTGCAATTAAAATGAAAAGCGTATGCAAAATGATCTGTTGCTTTTTAAAGTGCGTGCACCTATGAGAGCAGTTAGATCGACCATCCGCCATATGTATATGTATATGAGCTTATAGTTGCTTAATGGTAGCAACCAGAGTCGTCGCAAACAACGAAAAGCTTGATCGCCAGCGAGGAGTTGCCGACAGAGTGTAACGGCTTTAAAAATGAATAATCGGTCCGCTAGCATAACGGCTGGCCTCGCACCACTTCTCCACGGTTCGTGGATCAGTTTCACTTTCGTTTGAGAAAGTAATCCTCGTTCTTACTAAAGACTAACCCTGGCATTTTTCGTTATACGTTCGATATGCTCGTTGCGAGAATTCCTCTATTCGTTTTTACCCGCAGCTGTTCTTCAGCTTCTTTATAAATATCAAGATGGTGTCATCATTTATTTTCACGTTTATCAGGTTTTATATTTTTTAATAAATAGTTTCAAGCATTTTATAGACTTAAATTAACGAGCGACCGTATTGCAATAATTCTTACAGCGTATTACTTACTCTTAATTCGACCAGCCACTCCATTGATGCCAAACTTTTGCTTGATACTTTCGACAGTCGATTGTTGCTCAAATCTAAGACTTCCAACGATCGTAAGCTTTCCGAACCAACATAATCTAACGAGGATAGATGATTATGACTTAGGTTGAGGAATAGAAGATGAGGCACGTTAATGAACGCATTGCTTGCAACTTCTTGAATGCGATTTTCCTGAAGTTCTGCACTTTGCAGTAGAGGCAATTCGGTGAACGCGCCGCTTGGAATCATCTGCGTATTTCCAAATAACAACTTATATGTCATTTCAGATAAAAAAAGTCAATTGTATGTTTTATCTCTTCAGTAACGTTTATTAAATCGAAATAAAAATCCTTAAATTCATTTTAATATCACATTAATTACGATAACATAATGAGAAACGCGTCAACAAATTATCGTATTTTCCCCTATGTTAACTTCTGTATCATACGTGATAATAATTCCTGAACAAAAGAAATCAGAGTTTTTGATTTACCTGCAAACGATTTTTTCCAAGCCTTATGGCCTGTAGTTCCGGTAGAGCTCTGATAGCGTTTCTCTCGATGATCCTCAAGTCGTTGTTTTCCAAATCGATCAACGTCAATCGTGGCAGACCGTCGAACGCACCCTCGCGCAATTCTCGGATACGATTTCTTACAAGTTTCAACTCGAGCAAGGCCGATAGGCTGCTCAGCGTTTCCGGCGACAGGATGTTCAGCTTGTTGAAGCTCAAGTCGAGTACCTCGAGGGCTGTTAAGCCGTGCAACGATCCAGGTAACTCGGTCAAAGTATTATGCGACGCGTACAGTTCACGAAGGTCTCTATAATTAACATCGTTTCTTTTTTTGACGTGGAATAATTAGTGAAACCAATCGTTTCTATCTTCATCCTTTCTCGCTCAAATTTATTTTTTAATAAAAACAGTAGG
This sequence comes from Ceratina australensis, assembly GCA_004307685.1. Taxonomy (NCBI): domain Eukaryota; kingdom Metazoa; phylum Arthropoda; class Insecta; order Hymenoptera; family Apidae; genus Ceratina; species Ceratina australensis. The sequence goes on from SHCU01000125.1 coordinate 8,882, forward strand.
TACACATGATTATATATTAATGTATGAATTAATAAGTTACGAGCTTTGTAAATTGAATAGCAAAATGAAATTTTACTATGTTGTAAGTTTCCGTTAATAAGTTTGAATGAGAATTTATCGTGCAAAATTATCCGTTTATTGTGTTATTTAAATAAACATATTTATTGTTATATGATAAAAAGATAAAAAGTAAACACAGAAATGGTAACACTTTGTAACTAGCAGGGAATACTTAACGCGTGCACAAACTTTCTACTTAGGTAGATACCAATTTGCGAGTGATGCAACTATACATATGTACAACTATAAGTGAAACTGCTTTTCTACTCGTGTTAACTTGCGTGCAAAATATAGTGTGGCGCGTTGATTTTTTTTATTAAGCGAGCATGTGGCATACGGTAAAGTACAGTGTACATTTAAAAAGTATAAAAATTAGAACGCCGTCTTGAAGCAGCAAGATCAAATTACTTATAAGTGATCAAAGCATGCCATTACAAACTCATACCGGTCAAAATTATTGCATACGATATATAATTAGATACGTAAAAGTTACCTGGAATTGGAGAAAGTTGCATGAGGTATTTGAGCAAGATTATTTCGACTAAGATCCAATCTCTGTAATCTGACGTTGTCCTGGAAAATATCCGGTCTCAGAACTTCCAAACGATTGCCTCGGAGATTCAAGTCCATTAGCGATCTCAATGGCCTGAAACTTCGGCCGTGTAGAGTAACCAGTCGATTGTACCTCAGGTCCAGTTGTTCTAATCTCGACAAATTATCAAAGGCACCCTCTTCCAAGATTCGGAGAGAATTGTAACCGAAGTTTAATTTTCTTAAATTCGGCAGATCAGCCAGGGTGCCAGGTAATATGCGCTCAATACCATTCGCGCTGAGATCCAAAGATCTCAGAACTGGAAGATCCAGATCTTGAGAGGACACGGCTGGCAAAGCGACAATGCGATTCATAGGCATGTAAAGGTGCTCTATGTTCCTCGGTAAGCCTGGCACTATTTCAAGCATTCTGTTCCAACCAACGTCCAGCTCGTAGAGATTATTCAAATGATGAAATGTTAAAGGGTGAATAACAGAAAGCGCATTTCCAGAAATATTTATATATTCTAGCGCCGGTGTGCCTATGAACGAATCGGGTTCTATGAGACCAACTGCGTTTCCACTGATGTCTAAACGTCTTAAATTTGGCAAGTTCGCTAATAAACGAGGCTCAATGTGTCGAAAGTAATTCCCAGATAGATCTAGTCCCTGAAATTATTATTAACAAATGTTTGATTACTTTGCTGGTGAGCGATCATCTTGTCATTAATTTTCCTATATAATATTCAATTTATTTGATGCTCGTAATGCAGGCATCGTAACATCTTAAAAATGAATTGACTGTGGGACATAATGGTCCTTAAGTAGACTTACTTTTAACGTTGGTAAGTTCCAAAACGGCGCTTCCAATAAATTTGACAAAGAATTATTCTTCAATCGTAATTCCCGAAGAGCAGGCATCGCGGTGAAGGTCTCTCTTTGGAGAAAGGCCACCCGATTATGGTCGAGGTGAAGTCTCTCTAAAGTGGGATGACCTCGTAACGCACCAAATGGTATCTCTTCAATTTGATTGTGGCTAACATCGAGAAATTTTAGTCGTGGCAAAGCCTCCATCAGCGATCTTAATTCGGTCACGTGGCTCAAATCGTTATTAATCAACCACATTTCCTCCAGAACGTTACCAGGTCCACGTGGGAAGAATTCAGGATGCACCCGATGTATTAAGTTGTGATTAAGATCGACAACCTTCAACGCCGGCATTCTTTGAAACGCTCCAGCGAATACCTCGGTAATCAGATTCCTCGACAAGTACAAGCGGGAGAGAACGGGCAAATCTGTGAAAGCTCCCTCGCCAAGACGGTTTATCCGATTTCTGTCCAGACGTATCACGGAGAGGGAAGGTAAATCCATGCAAACGCGTCCAATCATACCGGCATCCACGATCGAGTTCCCGATCAATGAGATTTCTTTCAATTCCGGCAAATCTATTAACGTCCGGGGATGAACCCAATGGATTCCACAATCAGTGATATTCACTAATTCTAGCCGGGGCAAGTCTCGGAAGAGACCAGCCTCTAGACGTATCAAGCGAGAACTACCGAACACGTGAAGCTGTTCCAGATTCGGTAAATCTCGAAAATTTCTTGGCGCCAGCTCCAATAAAGCCGGCGAATTTATTTGAAGGTACCTAAGTTTCGTGAGTCCGGAGAACTTCGGTAGTTTCTTCATCACTTTGCTCTGCAAGGTCACCGCTTCCAGCCCATGCAAATTTTCGAGACTGTCCACTGGTAAAGAACGTAAATCCGATTCCACGACGAATAACTCTAACAGGGAGTCGTGGAGTCCTTCTAACCATCCTGACGATACTCTCTCGAGGCGATTATTTCGGAGCATTAAACGAAGAACGCGTAAAGTAGCAAACACTTTGCCCGGCAGACTAGGCAGATTATTGTTCTCCAGGATTAATTCATCTACCGGTCGATCCAAATAATGACTAACTGCTCTTAGCCCCTCGAGGACTTTAGGTAATTCACTATGGCTGCACCTGTTAAAGAACGAAGAAGAAATTGCTGTGATGCTTTGAATTTCTCATTGCGTAAAAGAATTCTATTTATTTTGTTCTGCTTGTACTATAAAATTTTTGTACGTATAGGTAATTGAAAATTAGATTTCAAATTCTACCATGTTTAAAATATGACACTTGCCATATCTGAATCTCCATGTCACGAGTGGAACATCTGCAAGGTAGGATCTTTTCCTGCGCAGGACATCCGTACTCTGAACTTAACTGGGCGCTGACACTGACGAAGAACAGTGCCACGAACCAGCCAGTTAAAAAGAGGCCTCCACCCCTTGGTGGTTTAATCATAGCGCATTTGGATCTTGGTCTAGCAATAAGACCTTAAATGCCAATCCCACATTTTCTGTAAAAATTAATTCATTTCTATCTCATAAATGATAATAGGTGTATTTATACGAAAATTGTACGGTGTAAAGGCGTGTATTTCTTCATGGAAACGAATCCTTTTTATATTATTATTTAACGAAGTACCATAATCAAGCTTATTTTCGCAATACATTTCAAGACAATTGCATTTGCCTTTTATATATGCATAGGGGAAGCACAGCAAGGAGTTCTATTGCGACTAATCGTAAGGCATTTTAATACGCTCCTCGAATTCCGTTGAAGAAATTATTAAAATATCTTATTACCTTTCGCTTAATATTATAATAATCATAGATGTACTGTTTTTTTACAAAATATTTTCCCGGCAAAGATAATCTTTTTACTTTTTACAAAATTGGATGTTTCTTAAGTGCTAAAACGCTCTTTGTCATCACAATGTTCTCTGTGTATAAGTCGTTGAAAGAACGCGTGTGTACATACTTGTACTTGTACGTCACGGTCGTAGACGACAAAATTAATGCTCCGTACCGTAAGCAAAGCTAAACACCGCTATGACAATCTTTCCCCAGAGTAATTACCTGTCGCCTAAAACTTCATGCCATAGCTAAATTGTACACATACTTTTCTTGAGTTATGAAAACTTTAATAAAGCGGCAATAAACAGTACAGATATAAATGACTTTAGCAACGACATTAAAATCATATCAAACAAGTGCAGTATGCATGAACATTAAACTTCCTAAAATCATTGAAGACGTTTGTAAATGGTATTATAAAATCTTTAACACTATCAAACGCTTTTTATTATACGAAGTAGAAACTGGATCAATGAAAAAACTTTCACGAGCACAGTTTAGTCATATGTCCACGTTAATAATCGTTTTATTCGAGTCATGTAACACAAAGAAATAAGTAAGAGAACTTAATACTTCAGCAGATAAAACGAAAACAAAGGTATTCTTCGAGGATGATGTTACGGGTGACCACCTGTGTTTCATAACGCATCTTCCGTAAGCAGGAACAATCAGACGACCTGGAAACGCAGTCGAACATAAAGAGTATCGTCGATATCACCTAATTGTCTATAGAAAAAGAAGTTTGATCAAAAGAGCGTATGTAGCTCGAAGTGCGTGTTACGTCGAAGACTTAAGGGAGCGCATCAGGCCTAAAGAATACAGGTCGCTACACTCGCGTGACTACATTTGCATTCTTCTAAACTAGACTATCTGATTGTTAGAAAATTGTTTTTCGCCGTTCAATGGGCTTCACAGTTAATTGATTCGATCCTGTCCGGCGATAAATGGATCCCTTTTTTTCGTACAAACATTTCCCGACAAAACGGATCTTCGCGTGACTCGAGTTGATTCCGCAAACGGTTGACATAATCGTCTCGTTACGTACCCTACTGCTATACAGTTGCGATTTACAATGTATACAATTGATACAGGTGCAGCAGTTTTTCTATTACCATCGTGATCAAAGTCTACAACCGTGATCGAACCACAGTAATCATACATGATCGCAGTGAAAGTGTTGCGTATTCTTTTCTTCTTCCTGCTTTCTTATGATTAATCAACTTTTTATCTTCTCTCAATTCTATCACCAATAATCACAAATGATTATCCCGTTCCGGCATAAATCATATTTCAAGCATATTTGAAAAAAGTACAAAATCTCATAGTTCTGCATTGTATTTTCAAAAATAAAAGCTATTCGATCCTTATTTCTATTGTATTCCTACCTTTTAGCGCTATCGCTTCAAATTTCGGTTTCAACTTAATCTTCAGAGATTGGCAGTTTCTTTCTTCATGAAATTTCGTCGATTTTCTTATATTTGAGGTCAACTGACACTATTAACACACAGAAGTCGAATTCCTGTTACGATCGTTTTGTTCCGGAGAACACGCGCCGCGGTTAAGTAGGTACTCTTGTTTCAAATATGTACCTAGATACGAACGCGAAGAAGTTTTGCGCAAAGCGTGCCAATGCACCAAGTCGAGGGGAGAAGATGACTGTGGCGTGGGCGATGGCGAGCGGGAACGAAAAGAGAATTGCGAAGTGCCGTGTCTAACCACCGTGAAGGCACGCTTCCAGGAAATTCTTCCCTTTCCACCAAATCTTTACATTCTACTAAAGTGGTGACAGTGACAGAAATTTCGAATTTAAGATTTCATGCTGTCTCGAAACCATACTAAATGACACAACAAAAGATTTCCCAAAAATTAGGTATCGGTTTTCGTTCCACAGTAAATGTTCTTAATACATATACTGAAATTGTTAATAAAGTCAGTATGACAAATTGACATAAAATTGGTTGACAATTAAGTATAATTTATAATTTGTTTTATTTTAACTGCTTTTCCAAGAAATGCTACATTTATAGCGACATGTGACATTGCATTTCCATGATTTTCTTATGAACGTGCAGTTAAATATGTTCCAGTCCAGATGATATGAATTCCATCTTCTTCTTTCTCTTCTTCTCAAAGTGCAGAATACATACTGTTACGACACATATTGACATATATTGTTAGTATCTGAATATTCATTAGAAAATCTAACAACATGCATTTCCTCTTAATGAATTTATCAAAATTTAAATATTATTAATTTATTTAAAACTTGTCTTGGAAACTGATTATAGAGCTTGATCGCGAAAAAACGTATCCGAAAATATACCAGTACCTACATTTTAGAGATAATTTTAGAAATGTAAAAGGAAAGTAAGAAAAATTTTCCGTTATTTAGTTAACCAGCCCAGGTAGCTATTAATTACTTCAACTACTCCATACATCAAAGATGTGAACTCGTTTCTATTCGCATTCTGCTTTTTGATGAAATACATACTTATAACGTTTTCAATTTTCCCATCATATAACGTGAAGTTTCAAATATAAGATTTTTACAAAACATATATTATTCAGTAATATGCTCTTTAAATACTTGTCTATATTAATATTAGTTATCAACATATAATTAAAATCATTTTTATTATTTACACTTGAAGCGATAAGTTCAAATGTAAGAAAGACAGTAGACATGTGTATGCAAGAAGAAATGAACAAGCGTTTTCTCTTGATTCTGACAACTCACAACGGTTACAAAGATTACGAAATAAAGTGGTATTTTATTTTAATTAGGAAGACACGTTATAAACGATATATCCTCCTTTTCTACTTCATGATTGTTATTCATTTCGTTCTTCACATCATTGCTTGTGTTTAATGTTAAATACTTTCATATTGTCCAGCTATATACTATTATTGTTATATTTGTCATGAATTGTTTATGTATTATATTAAATAAATATTGTTTTTGATACATACTACGGCCGAGAAAATGTGATAGATAATAGAATATAGAACCTCCGCGTGCCGTGAAGGTCCTGCATTTATTTACGCACAAACACAATGTCAAGAAGAAATCCGTGTTACAACTGGTTTTCAGAATCAACGGTTCTATAATATCGTCTGATTATGCGAGGCTGTGCCAGTGGTTTATCGACATCAAGACGAAGAAGGTTTTCTTCATCTTTAATAAATCCGTATTCGTGTCGAAACGAATACTTCTTTCATACTACGACATATTCTTTTCTGTTCGCAGTATGACTCGATTACTGTAGTGTTTCGCATATAAACGGTTCGCTACGCATTTTATTATTACAAAATTAAAAGATATTTATTAATATTTCATTTACGACCTTGAGATATGTGGTGCAAACATTTTCTTAAAACTCCCCAAAGATTTTCAAGACATATTTTGAAAGATTATCAAATCATAAATAATAGTTCATCGCAGGAAATTAGAAAAATTGGAATTAGGAAAGTGCATACCTCCGAAAAGCCGCCTAGGATACTTATCACAGGTACGTATGTGCATATGCTTTAGAAAAAGAGCGAAGCAGAATTGTTGTCAACGGTAGTCATAAGGTAGTTGCCGCGTCGCTACAAATATAATTCTAGATTTGCCAATTTATATAATATTATGAATATTTATGGCTTTTTTGTCAGTTACTAATACTACTACCAATTATTATTTTGAAATGCGCTTACGCAAATGATAGGATAGTTACTGTTTTCTGAATTTTGCAAGGTGGCCTCGGACAGTTGGGTACCGAATGCGCGAAGTTACTCCGTAAACATTATGGAAGCGAGAATGTGATATTATCTGACATAATCAAACCGACAGAGGAAAGTTTATCGAACGGCCCATTCATTTTCGCGGATATTCTTGATTTCAAGGGACTTCAAAAAATTGTGGTCAATTACAGAATCGATTGGTTAATTCATTTTAGCGCCCTCCTTAGCGCCGTAGGAGAGCAGAATGTTCCATTGGCTGTAAGAGTTAACATTGAAGGTAACAACTGATTTTTAAAGTTTTGAAGTATTCCAGCTGGAAAATGAAACAAATTGTCGTGCTAAGTGAATCTGTTATTTAATTATGTTGTTACCGTAGTCATAAAGGAAAGTGCATTAGAGAAAGTAAAGCAGCTTTCTTAGATAAATGTGAATTACGTATCTCTGCAGAGAACTTTCGAAAAACGGAACAAATGCAAAAAATCTTAAGAATAACAAATGTTTAATTAAGAATAACAAANTGTTGTTACCGTAGTCATAAAGGAAAGTGCATTAGAGAAAGTAAAGCAGCTTTCTTAGATAAATGTGAATTACGTATCTCTGCAGAGAACTTTCGAAAAACGGAACAAATGCAAAAAATCATAAGAATAACAAATGGTTAATTAAGAATAACAAACAATTTATATATTATTTCATATGTTTTATGATAGGAATGCACAATGTTATCGAACTGGCAAAGCAGTACAAATTAAGGATATTTATTCCATCCACGATCGGTGCATTTGGTCCGGATTCGCCACGGAATCCCACCCCCAACGTAACTATACAACGTCCACGAACGATTTATGGTGTTAGCAAAGTGCATGCCGAATTGTTGGGTGAATATTATCATCACAGATTTGGGCTTGACTTTCGATGTCTTCGATTCCCGGGTGTCATTAGCAGCGATCCACCTGGCGGTGGTACCACAGGTAAAATATTCGGACAATACTAATTATAAATAGAATCATTCATATTAGTGAATGAAATTTATTTACATATTTTATTCGTAATCCTCGGATATCATATTTTGTTAATATCAATTTTAAAATATCATAAAACTAAATTAATCGGAATCTCTTCAGTTACTTTTGCAGATTAATTAATTAAGTTGATAATGAATATAAATGTCTTCATAAATTTCTTCTTTATTTACTTAATAAAGTTAATTTTAGAAAATTATCCTATAATGAAAACAATTAGGCCACATTTCAATTCTAATTAGAATAACTACGTAATACTGCAATCTATAGCTCTTCAAGGACAAGAGTGTATGCTAAATTGTTGAGTGTCCCTTAATCGTGAACCGTGAGATCGCTCTTTGCGTTTCCCTTGTCTCCTGATGCGTAAATCTTGAGAGAAATAAGAGTTAGGGAACAAACAGAATTACAGATTGCAATAACAATATTTTAAATGTATTTATTTTAGCTGATACATAAATTTTTTATAGATTATGCAGTAGCAGTTTTTCATGAAGGATTGTTTACTCTAAAATATGAGTGTTATTTAGAACCCCATACGAGATTGCCAATGATGTACATAGAGGATTGTTTGTCAGCGCTTTTTCAATTTTTGAACACTCCGAACGAACTACTACAAAGAAGAGTATACAATGTCACGGCAATGAGTTTCACTCCTGAAGAATTGTTTGAAGAACTGAAGAAACATGTTCCTAATTTAAAGATTTCTTACAAACCGGATGGAAGACAATATATTGGTTGGTATATAATATTTATGTACTGATAATACGCCTAAATGCCTTTTTGCTATTCAATTTTAGCTGAAAGTTGGCCGCAAGTTTTCGACGACAGTGAGGCACGCCGAGATTGGGGATGGAAACACAAGTACAATTTAGAAAAACTCGTGGAATCAATGATACGCGATGTAAAAAAAAATTTTTCATCTAGATCATTGAAGGAGGTCAATAGTTACGTGTGATGCAATATTTTTTAGAAAGCAACTACGTGAATTAGAAAAGATATATTATTTATTTGAAATTATCTAGAAAAGATACATCTATTTAACATTTATTTTCGAACGTACTAGAACAAAATTTTAAACACTAAAAATATAAATATACGAAGCATAGAGTACATAGTTTACGAATAAATTTAAAAAAATAAGCTTTTTACATATCTTCGTTTATTAATTCAGCGATTTCATCGGCGGTAAGATCATTTGTTATTCTTTTTGGAATAACTTTTTTAGCTCTTACTGGAGTCGTGCTACCTCTTTCATGTGTAGTATTTACTGATGGTGTAGCAATTTCTACACTTGTTGAAGGTACAGCGTCATCCCTCGAAAATGTACCAGTACTTCTTGGGGATGTGCCAACATTCCTCAAAGGTGTACCAATGTTTCTTAAAGGTGTACCAATATTTCTTAAAGGTGTCGCAATGCTTCTATCAATTCGTCTAGGTGTGCCCGTTCTATCACTAAATCTTCCACTCTGTGAAAGTCTTTCTTTGTTTTCATTTTCTGTGTAATAAAACAAAGAATATAAGTTTATGCCTTAAAAAATCATTCAAACATGTTTTCAATATATTATTATCGCACCTGGTGGATTTTTCTTAGCCAATATAGCTCGACTTTCCATAAAATATCCATTGGGGTGGAGAATAGGCTTCTCCGGTAACTGGCTATGTACAGCTTTGAAATATGAGGCACAAGCTATATGATAATTTCTATCTTTGACAAACTCAGCTATTTCGTTTATAGCTAAAATGAAGCAAAAATCATACATAATAATACATGAAAATGGTAGAAGTGAAAAGATATAATAAAAATAATCCTACTTGCTGGAGGCACGCCATAATTAAATAGTTTTTGCTTTAATGATGCTGGATCCATATGCTTATATGGACAACCATGATATTCGCCAGGGCCTACAGCTGAAGACATAATTTTTGGACACCCAAGAGGGGTATAATTTGTCTGTTTACCTGCTTTACCATAAGTATGTCTTATACTATACGCATAAGTTCGTTCGAACTTTTCTGGATCTATTTTCTTAGTAAATTCTGTTTTCCAAAAACGTAAAGAATCATCTAACGTCACACCAATGCCTTTTATAAATAAACCGTATTGAATACGACCACTGTTTTTAAGATGGTGATTAGTTTTAAGTCCTTCGTGCAATATTCTCATACATAAAGGATACGAAGTCTTTGACAACTACAAATCAGACATTGTTAGAATAAACTCACATTATACAAAAAATAACCATTTACCTCGTCCAACTTATCTACAGGTGTAGTATCTGTAGTCCAAACAACTTGAGTTGCATCACAGAAGTGACGATTTAAAGACTTAAAGTAGGTAATCAACCTTTCATCTTCACTTATCCTTATCACACAGCGTCTGGCGCCCTTTATCACAAAAACATCATACAACTTACTTACAGTTACAATATTAATAAAACTATACTTACTTCCATATCATGAGTTAAAATCCTCCGAAAGTATGAAGTAAACAAAGATATCAACTCTATTTGTGGTATATACGCTATTCCTTTACTCAAATAAACTTTGCGTCCTCTAATTAGGTCAGTGACTTTTTGAAAAGCCACTTTATAGAAATCTGTTGTATCAATATTTGTAATCTTTGCAGTTGATGTACTGAGTTCTTCTCTAAGCTCATCTTTTTCCTCTGGCATTACCTTATAAAAATGATTACAACAAAGAAAATTATATAAATTCAAGAAGCACACATTTAGGTAACTTGTTTTATCACTTACCAATTTGCAATCTACTTCATGTTGATTTAGTAACTTTTCGATACCTTCTTTATTTAATGAGCTAAATCTTAATTTAAAAAGCTCTACTTCTTGTTTAATAAACCATGCTTCACGATCTGTATCTTCACAAAATGCCAATTTCAATATGTAATGCGACAAGTGATCCATTTTTCTACAAGATATATCCATATCTGTGTGAGAACTACATCCCTTTCCATATAACAGATGTGCATAGTCTTTAAGCCCATCTTTCCTTAATGCTGTGCTTAGATGTAGTTTGCGTTCCTCCATTGTTTTAAGATCTGTTCTTGCTGCGTTACTTTCAACATATTGTAAAACTATACAAAATTGGGTGGAAACAATTAGTTGGCTATTATATTATTGGTAATTAACATATATGTTGTATTATGATCACCTTTCAACCTGTTTATACCCAGCTTGTGGAATTCTGCAAGTCGTACCGTTCCTTGTAACGGTGGATCCTTATATATTTGTAAATCATGTGCATAAATATTATCAGGATCAATCGTAGATTCGCCATTAACTGTAGGCCGCCGTTTTATATTATATTCCATATTTAATGTTTCCCTTTCTTTTGATTAAATATATTATACATTTATTCTCTTCATCCTCAATTCCTTAAACGAATTTTGCGATAGAAGCATGTTCCGTGATACTTGACATTTATCAATACTTTTGTTACAAAAGAAACATACAATTGTATAACAGTATTTTATATTTTTTACTTTCACAATTATTATATGTAATCGTTTTTACTGTATTTTGATCTTATAAAAACTTTTCTGACCGATATACAGCAATTGTTAGCTATCGGTTTCTACTTACTTCTTATATACACGATACACATCTGTAGTGTGGTTCCCGCGTTTTTCTCCTGCTATTTTCCAAAATAACCTATTACAGCGCCACAGTAGATCATGGAAGCAGCATGGGAAGCAGACATATATATACATATGCACGTGTACTTAAAAACAAAAGAAACTGACTGAAAAGAGACACTGCGGCAAATATGAAGAAATTGCGGTAGGAGGTACGTATTTTATTTTTTCAACAATAACAGTCTACCGACACAAATTATATCTATATTTAATAAGATATCGAGAAGATTTTTGAATGATAAAGTACCTAATAAATTTCATTGCATACATTTATTTTAAACAAAATTATACAACTTACTTTATGCTAATTAGATATAAATGTACATATAGCATTTACATGTTTATGAAGGGGTGAGAAAGAAAGAAGAATATAAAAGATAGTATCAATATATATTTACTAAAAATTAATATATTTAGTGACCAGCACCTTGTTTTGCAATAAAATTCCTTGTTTATGATATTACAGGAATACCACTGTACATTGTTAAAAAAAGAATGTTAAAGCTTTGGATTTTTAGATACTGATGCAGCAGAAATATTTTTCACTTGAAGGGGAGCCAAATGACCATCAGCACTGTCAAAATTTTGAACATAAATTTCTTTCACTTGAAGATTAGAAAATTCCACTCTGTTTTTCACAGTAGATATATTCCGAAATTCACTAATAGTCATGTCTGTTCTGTCGATAATTTGTTTCTCAAGTAAATTAACTTGTTTGGGATACATTGAATCTCCTGGTAGAACATGCACTCTTCCATCTTGTAATTCTACCCTTACCTAGCAATGTGTAATTATTAAAATTATAATCTCAATACTGTAATATATTATCTATAAATGACCTCACGTACTGGCAGATTTAAAACCACTCCATTTTTACTCCGTTCAAGAGCAAAATCTAGCAAGTTATCTATACTTTCGAATTTTGCTATTCTTCCAATTTCATATTCTTGTGGAGGTGGCAACATAACATCCGAAGAAGTTAACAAATCCCCGGGCATATCCCACTAAATTATTAAAAAACATATATCATTATATACATAAATACATAACTAATTTTATGTTGTTATACATAACTAATATTATTCTTACTTTTAAAGCTTGCATTTCTGTGACATCACAAACAGTTGGAGGCATACTTGAAATACAAGCTAGATAGAATGCTGTATCAAAACGCCTACCGACAAAACAAGTTGGTGTCAACCAATTGCTCCATTCGTAAAGAGACCATAAGTCTGGATAGCAATTAAAATTTTCACATAATGTATAAAATTCCTTGGCATCGTTGTGTACTCTTTCCTGCCAAGCACGTATTTCATTTTCTGAAACTGAACAATTGAAAATTGTTTTTTTATATTAAAATAATAGTATTATTAACTTAACTTAAAATAATAGTATTATTAACTTAATAAGTACTAGTCAAATTACTTTTTACATAGCTGGCCCAACCAAAATTGTCAGTCTCTTGTTGCGGTTGTCTACATATAAGTATACCGCTCTCTTCAAACGTTTCACGAATCGCTGTGATACGCAATGAAACTTCTCTCGGTAGTTCATTGGCTTTGAACTTGAAGATTTGAGGGCGAACAGGAGTGTCCGGACGCAAAGATGTGAAACTTTCTGCATTGATACCAAAAACGGAGAAAAGATCATGCCACTTTAAATCAGCGTCTGACGGATGTATCACACCTCCAGGAAATACGTATCTGCTTGGATGAAACTTCGCGTTTTGTTCACGTTTCATGCATAACAGATTGTAATTATACTGAAACTAAAAATCATTTTTTAATCTGTGAAAGGTTTAACGGCTGAAATCGCTACTAAAGAAAGATTAAAAATAATTTTTGTAAATTCTGGCGCGTATTTTACCTACGAAATCAATCATTTCGAATATCGATACTTCAATCACACGATTGGTTAACAATTTGATTATATTTACGTCTAAAATAATGGTAAGTAAATAAGGTACGATTTTATAAAATATATTAATTAAAAGTGTACATCGATTTTATTCGCTTACATTTGCGAAAGACGAACGCATACATTTTTGAGCATGACGAACTGCTATTATTAAGCTAGCAGATTCTCTCCAAGCTTTCATCTTGCTCTGTCGGTTAACGTGTTGTCACTTTACAGTAATATTTGCAAATTTATAAAATTTTCAAACAAGAAGTAAATTACGAGGTTATAACCTAAGGTTAGGTTACAACCTAACATGCATTTGACTTGTGCATGTATCGTGTACGACCATGGATATATGAAGTAATTATGAATTTGAATTTCTGTACGATTAGATAAAACAATTTTTCAGTAAACGACTATCGATAACGTTCCACTGTTTCAAAGTATTTTAAATGCTTTTAATTTTATATATCTTGCCTATACATATAAAAAGTACTATCATCCAAATATATTTTCATGTTATGAACATGATGTTTATTCATGAACATAATCATTGTTCAATTTTGCTTATAATTTTTAGTGAAGTTGAATTATTGCACTGTATATGAATCTATGTACAGGTTTATTACAATGAAAGTTTACACATTTAAAATATCTTAATCTATATATCTTTGACATTTTTATCACTTTTACCACTTGCTGCAAGCATCAGTTCATATAATTGATGTATTTGTTCATCCGTAAATTTGTTAATATCTTCATCTTTTAAAACTTTACCTAACGGCTTAGCTGTATGAGGTCCTTTTAAGCCAAGCTGTTTAGCAAGCATTATAGTGTATTCCTACAAGATAAAATTAAATTAAGTATGTAAAAATTGTGAAGAAAGTTTTAGGTAGTTCAATAATTCTTATCTTCTATCTTATTTTTTTATTCCTTACTACCTGTATTATCAAGGAACATGATAACCTAATTACATACTATGAATACTAAGAGAGACTGTAATAAAATATTTATTGCTTATTAGTACTTACTGTCCATTCATTTAAGAATATGATTGCTGTAACTTCGTCACAATTCTTGTGTCTTCTAAATTCATCTTGCACGTAACTAGTTCCCAAGGCTTGAATCTCAGCTGGTAAACCACGATGTAACCTTAAAATTGTTTTATACAACATTCTAACACGTTGTACGTGTGTTAAATTGGACATAGTTCGTTCGTTAGGAATTTACTGGTTTATCGATACATATTAGCTATTATTCTCATATATTTTGACGTATCAGGGCAAATTTACGTGAATAATGATGAGTAAAAACTCGCGCCCAACATTCGATAGATATGTATATATGCATTTATTTACATTATTTGTCACGCGCATACGCACATATACACGTATAGAGTAAGTGTGATACAAAATTTCAAAACAGTTCATTATGTATTCATAAAATATTTAGGGTTGAGTATACACATAATTATAATTTGAAATACATTTAATTTACAGATATGTCATTACCGCTGCATATTGTCTAAAATCATGCGGTCATTAAAAATAAGATATAAAAAAGGATCTAACGTATGTTACATAACAGTACATTATTATAATTATAATTGACGTATTCCTTTTATATAAGATTCTTACATTACATTCATCATCGATTTGCGATTAGTTTCTACAGCAAGTAATGATAGTTAATGAACAGTTATTTATTTTAGAAATTATAAGCCGCCTATTTCATCTTGTTCTGGTATACTACCTATACACATAAAAAGCAAGAACTTTCATTATTTCGTATATTTATCTAAACGTAAATAGATACATTTAAGTACTAAACATTTTTTACAGTTATGGAATATTACAACCTTCTTAGAAAATGATATTTCAACATTAACTTCAGTTGCGATATGTTAATTATCTTCGGGACACCTAGAGTCTTGGATCTCCTATAAGTGAAAAATATAATATATTTCAAACATTTAATACAATTTAATTCGATTTCATACAAAAGCTTTTGTAATTATGAAGACATAAAAGTGCAAGTATCTTACCCGGTTTCGTTTCTCTCCGTATTTCGACCAAAATGTAACTTTACTCGTGGATTTTTGTCCAGTTTGTTTATTAAAAACGGAACACGTTGAAAACGGTGGGGCATATAAATGTAACGAAACAGCGGGATTCACGGTACTTGGATTTTCAACTCGATGAAGTCCAAGAGAATCTATAAAGTTGCAAGTATGTATATTTAGTAATATAATCTTTACAATATACTATGTCCAGTATTTCACGTTATTTATGGTTATTAACTCTATAAATTAACACGGAATATTTAGTTGTATCTAATAGTTATTTTAAGCTGAGATAGGAAACTTAAATAAGAAAATCGAAGGAAAACACGGATGCTAATGCTAACAATAAAAATTTAGTGTCTATGCACGAATTCAGGAGTCTCAAATGTAAAATAACGATTTACAGCTTCTACTATAATAGTTATGAGGAAAATCAATTTATACTTTCTTATTAATTTGTATATTTTTATTAAAAATTTGGTGAACAGTACCATTTATATAACATATTTCGTTCAAACCGATAGTGTTTCGTCCCAATTCTTTGAGCTCCTCTGATTCTTCTCCTGTTTCATTTTTACACTTCGTGGGCCACGCGTACCGTGTCTGCATAGAGTGATAAGTATTTTCAATAAATTTTCATTATGTTATATAGGCACATGTGAAAATGTGAGTATCTTCATTCAATACCTCGCATAATTCGCCTTGAAGGATTTTCATTACACAATGCGCATTGGCATGGTCATGTATGGCTGAACCATGGCCTTCACCCCAGCAAAGTACCATTAAATTAAATCTTCCATTTCCTTCGTCAACCAAATTCCTCGTATACCTGAGCACAATGGTTTATTTAGGTTCCCGTGTAAAAATACTTTACTCAACTAGACAGGGTAGGGAACTCAGAGGAAGGATTGATGAATCACGATTGTAAACATACGGAATCTTGGTGATTTAGTCTTGACAGGGTAAGTAATCAGCTTCATTGTTATCCGATTCGTCTATGTAGCCTGGCTACGTAGGCATTGTTTGCCTTTAGATGCATGGAAAACTTTTTGCTGCTTTCGAATCATCGCGTCAATTGTACGTATCGTTCAAAGAACCGATACTCTGAATCAAGTCTAACGTAAGTTAAAAGAAGGGGGGCATACGTGAAAAGTATGTGTAACTAGTAGCTGGCCGTTCACCGCGCGAACACCACCGATCACTTACATACAACACACATAGGCATTAAGGCTAAGGTGTTCCGCATACTTAGGTTTCAGTTGCAATCATGTCAAACCCTTTATGGTCATATCTTTTTCATAAATTTTTATCAGCTGTAAATTACATGAGGAGTTCAGCAAAGAAAATAAGTACTTTGAAGTTGAATGATATGTTGATAAACTAAATAGCTAAAAGCAGTGGAGTACTTCGATATTGAAATTACATTAAAGTTGTTTTTTTTTATGATAGTTTGAACATAATAAATACATCCTGTATACTTTGCATGCGGTAGAACAGTTTTCATGTTTCACACTTCCGTTAAGTAGAAAATATAATTGCGTACTATGATTTCGCTTATGCGGACGTACTTGACATACTACTCCTTCGCAATTTGTGCAACAATTTTCATTCAGATCAGTATTATATTTTATATCTAGAATTAAGAAACTTGGATAAACAAAGACATCTGATCATCATAAAATAATTACCTGTATTCTTTTAAGATTATCTTATTGTCAAGAGTAAACTTTTATGCAGAAATTGTATCTCTCGTAAACTAATTGATTTAACATTTAAGATTAAGTTGTAGTAATTGATATTTCATGCATTGCACTACAAAAGCCTTTCTGACAGATTGTCACAGCATTATATCGCGTTGAATAACGATTCTTCGTTTATTGCTCTTCTAATTGCACAAACAAGAATCGTAGCATATCAGGCTACACATTGCTCTTAGTGATTGAATTATCGTACGTAGTATTATTGACATCTTTTTCCAGAACAATCTTCCTTTCTCTTATCGTTTTCACATTGACTGCTTTCTAACATACATATTATATCGATTTATGTTTTACTACAATGAATAACGCATCATTATCCGAAAATATTCGCAATATACTTTCCTGAATAAGATTATAGAGATATTTAGTTTATGAATACTTAGTGCTTAATTAGCTTATACGTATGTTTTAAGCGAGATAATTTAATTTAACGTAATATACTATGGTTAAGGCTCATCAGAATTAAGGAAAGTTTATAGAGGATGGAGAATAGAGTGAAATAGAAGTATGAGTGCTATGAGTGTATGAATGGAGGAACAAGTGGTTAAATATAAGATTAGAAAAGTGTAAACCCAAAACAAAATATATATATTACATATATTCTCCTAGATAAAAATCTCGAACGAAATCGTATTGCTTTTATTACTTTAATCTGTAATTTAATCCTTTTTTATTTTTTTTTAAGGTCATTTGCTTTGCGTTCCCGTGTCGAGTCGTGTAGATAATACGCATGCGAGGTTGTTTAATTCCTCGTTATAGCGGTTCAGACCGATTATGTTTATAACGAGATAAAAAATCATGAAACGATCAGGGTAAGAAGTGACGATAACCTATTCTGAACTTCGTTACATTAACTTCATTTCCCAATACCAACGCGGTTGTGTTACGCTCCATTCTATTTGTATTTCAACCGATAAAATGTTTCGAGAGATTCGATTATTCGCGAACTAATTGACGTACGAACTAATTAATGACTAAATTCGTACACGAAAAATACTACGTCAACTGTATTTTTTTTTATCTTAACGCTGTCAATTGCTCTGATTCTGCTGATTGATCCTTTAGTTTAAATATGCGTACAAACATCATCATTGAACTTTAGAACATATCTTAAAATTCGACAAGCTAAGCTAGATTTTAATCATGAATTGTTGCAGTAGAAAATGTAGTTAAAGTATAGTTAGTTAAGAAATAGTTTCTTTGTAGTCCATTGATTTACCTGTATCTATCGAACTTTGCATATTTCTTCCATTCCAAAGGGTTGCTGTTATAAGAGGCCATTAAGTCCTTGACGTAATCTATGTTCACATGATCAGTAGCGAATGCATCGTGCAAACCATTAATAAGTTCGCTAAGTGACAGAGAAACTTTTATATTACGATCATTCTTCTCCTTTAATAGTTTCACGCGAGACACACATTGGAAACTAGGATCTTCACTACAGGCTTGCATTTTCTTCACAGTACGTCACTTGTATCTTTTCTACTTACGATTATATCACTGATATTTAGAACAAATTAGCAATGAAAAGAAAAACAGTAACAAAGATAAGTAAATCCTGCGAGAATATTGAAGCAGTTATAGTTGTAAACTTGAAAAAGGATGAAGATAATGCTGTTTGAAAGCGAAAGCAAACAGAGAACACGTTTAGCGAAAGAAGAACACGTTGCCGGTCTACGTCTCGTGCCGATCTAACAAAACAGGGGAGACAGCGTCTCGTATGAAGTCCAAGATACCCCCTACTCCTAACAGTACTTAACTGTTTTAAATATTTTATACATAGTCATATATAAATTGTGCCCTGAGAATTGGCAATATTTTTTATACCCATTTGCTTTTAAATACATACAAGATATGGTTTTATATACATGTATCATATACCGTTACTTCTTCAGTTACATATTCTAATAGTTATTGAGACGTAATACCTGATGTCAAACTGTTATTATTATCATTTTATTAAGAAATTTTCTAAAGTTTATGTGTATCAATTTCTAGCCAATTATTTTCAAGCAACACAGAACTGCAATAAAATGTGAGGATATGTTATAAAAAATTAAACTTTATCAAAAAAGTATAATAATTTTATCTTAGGCAGTTGTAAAATCATGTCAAAGATTGAATACAGTTATTTGCATATTGGTAAGAATTTTCATTTTATTGGATAATATTAGAGATAAGGATTTTCACTGACAACGAGCAGCTTGTCTTTGTAACGTACAAAATAATTATTTTATATTACATTAAAACAAAAAATGATGGTAGCTGTGATCGCATTCTATATTGAACAACATACACATTTTATTGTTAATAACAATTTTTAATTACTGACGATGAATTGTCTTATGAAGACGCGTTTATAGATAATTCAAAAACACATAAATAACTCTTTTGACTCTCATCTAACACGGTAGACAATTGTGCTCCAAGCTAGCTAACAACATGTGTCATATTAACGCACACAAATTGTCTTTTCGTCGTTGCACTTTGGTTTTATAAATGTTTTTCCGCATGGTACGCTTTCCTTCTCTTTCGCTCGACAAGGTGAATCAGTGCACCTGCATGGCCTCGGTTTGTTGCGCTCCCTGGCCGCGATGCAGCTGCAATAAAGAATGTAACAAAAAGTCAGCAACTGGTAGTACCAGATCTACTTTCGGGACTATTAACGGAGCAAGTCACTTTAGTTAACGTGAAAATTCTACTTTTGCATTGTGTTTACGTGAACTAACATGATATACATGTTTTTCTTTCGCTTAAAACAAACAATTTTATCAATGCGCAAATGTCAGAAATATAACTTATCAAGTTTTTTCTAACGATTTTTGGTTTAAATTCTATACTCGTTTTTAGAGAAACATGTACTTACATGCAAGGCGAGTTTTTGCAGTAGTAACATTTTGCTTTTGGCTTTTTTTGAAACGACTTTGACTTCTTGCATCGACAAGGCGTCGCTTGACAGGCACAACAAAGGGCTACAATTATTTTCTTCTGTTTATCACTTTTCGCTTGATTGGATTCGCACTTGCAATTGTTCCTTGATTTCTCCATGCATACTGCTATAATTTTTCGCCGCGTTTTGGGACTACAATAAACATACCAAAATAATACAGCGCGTTTACCTACAACGCACCTTTCACTCTTGTCTAGCATTTCTCAACCGTCTCGGAATCGTTACCTACTTTTATAATAGTCAAACAACCTCTGTATGACATTCATTCCAACTTGTTATACGAGAATTTAATAATTTTAAAATAAAAAGATATATTGCAATTAAATTTTAATTTAATGTTTGCGACTCATAGGATTCAAATCAGTAGTTCGATATCCAGGCTCAGATATTCGTACCTGATGCAATATTTTATTTTTCTATCCTCTCTGCCCTCGTCTCTCTCGGCAACAACGTTACAACAACACGGGATCTTTTTGCATCGCGCGCAACAAGCAGACTCGCTCATCTTTTGTTGTAATTCGTCCATTACGTCAGAAAAGACGCTTAATCGTTGATAAGGAAGGTCATCGGAGTTATGCGACTTAAGCTTTTCGCAGCAGCAGCATTCATTGATAGAATCGGTGCGAAGATCTGCCAAGTTTCTGGAAAAGTAACGGCGCACTTCCTCTCGGGGCTTCCAGGCAGTGACATACATGGTGCGGCCGTTTTCAGGCTCCGTTAGTACCGGCCTTCCATCGCAGCTCGATGTTTGATCCTTGCACAAGCATAGGTCCGCGGACAAATCGCAACAGGAACACTTCCGTATCGGTGCTCTGCACGTGCACTTGTCGCGAGGATTGTCGCAATAAAGACAGAACATTGACTTCATGTACCCAGAAGGCTTTGCTTCGTACATCGACTTGCAGTGACACTTATTTTTTGGTTTGTAACATACTGTACAGGTCACTGTTCGTCTGCAACTATTTAACCATGTGAGATTTAAAAGCAGAAAATAACACTTTTTAATGGCAATATTAAAATTACATAAATGTAGTTAATAAAGTAGCATAAAAAACTATATAGATAGGACATTCGAGTAGAAATAAAATGTGCATTACTATTAATTGAGAAGAAGAATCGATTTTTTTCAGTAATGATAAAAGCGGATATATGTACTTATACAATAGTGTATGTATATAGAGGATCTTCCTAAAATCTTAGTACAACCGATTGGGTGTTAAACGTGGACAATCGCGCTACTATTATTGTTATCAAAATTCCGTGATAAGGAAAGTAGTAATCGACATCACAGGAATAAGATCGCAACAATGAGTGAAAGCGAAATTACATATAGGTATTTTAAATTAATATATTTTAACGAATGTGCTAGAATGAGCAAATGCTATGATAAAATATTATACACCTATATGTAGTTTCTCTCTAGCAACGTTCATAGTACCTGCATTCGTTTCGTGGCCTACAACAACCGTTGCAAAATATTATTCTCCTGCAGCCGCATCCTTCCCAGTTCCTTTTGTCATGGTAAACAATCGAACTAGTGGTCTCTTGAGACTCTGAGTAACAACATGGCCTCTCCTTCTTCAAGCAACTTTTCGGGTGACTTATAGGCTCGGTGACACATCGAGGGGTTGTTGGTTGACGACAACAATTGCAGGTATTCTCTTGAACAGTAGTGCAGCACTCGTCAATAGCTGACTGCTTCGCGTACTTAGAATTTGTACATACCGTGTGAGGCTTGGAACGAGGTTTGGAACTAATGCATATCGTACGAGACTGTAATTTGTACGGTTCTGTAAACGCTGTGACACTTCCTTCCTCGGGGTACATGCTTCTCATTGGTTTCTGCTGTATCGCAGACTCACGAGGTACAAATAACTTTCTTTCTTCAAGAACGGATCCTTTTCTAACTTGTGATTTTTTTAATGGTTCCTGAAGTTCATGTTTTTTACTCGTCTCTTGAGTATCATGCTTTTTTGGAGGTTCTCTAGTTTCTTGTTTAGACGATATATAACCGTTATCCTGATCCGATGCGGCAATTTTATCAATGGCTAACTTGGATTTATCTTGCTTTTCTTTAGTAGCATCAGGAGTTACTCCATCTCCATTAGTTGTTTTCGCTTCTTCTCTTATTAATTCTGAAGGACCATGCGTAGGATCCAAAGTTATTGTATCAGTGGGGTTCGCAGTAGAATTAGTGGGAACAGTCTTATCGCTTCTCTTAGTCTCATTTGTTCCATTTTTAGGTGAATTTTCTGAACTAACAAGATTCTTCTCGGATTTATCCTTTTTCATCTTCATTGGTACATACGAAAATAATTTAGATTTTCTTCCCATTCCTTTATCTGTTCTGTTTGATTTTACTGCGGATTCAGACTTGTCGGTTTCTATTGGAGAACCATCGATATTAGTATCATTTGATATCGGCTCAAGAATTTCATTTGCTTCTCCAGATTTCTCGGTTTTCGTTTCGGGTTGTTCACTTTTACCTATCATCTTTTTCAAGCCTTTGTACAGAAATGATTCTCTCACTCTTTCTGGAAAATTCTTAGTATCTTTATCTTTACCATTGTTTTGATTTTCCGATGTCTCTTTGCTTTCTACTTTGTTATTCTCTACTATCTCTTTACCAGTTTCTTCGATAGGCGTTTCTTGTTCAGGTGAATGCTCTAAAAACGTGTAATGCTTAGGTAAATTGAATTTTTTTAAAACATCTGGAGACACAGGCTTTGACACAGACTGTAGGTCATGTTTTAAAGGAGCACGTGGTTCCACAGGTTTTGTTTGTCTCAAAAGAGTTTGAAGAACCCTTGTTTCAGGCCTAACTAATCTTCGAGGTGCAATAAACATTGGTGATTTAGCCTCTGACGTTACAGGCAATGTTTCCTGATCGATCTCTTTATCTACATCTTCATGCATGACTTTATCTGTGTCCTCTTCTACTTTATCTGTGTCCTCTTCTACCTTATCTGTGTCCTCTTGTACATCCTTAGAACGTTCGTCCAACTCTAAAGTTTCTTTACTTCCTCTTAAATTTTCTACATCTTTTGTGCATGGTACTAACTTCGTATCTTCCGAGCATGTTCGACACACAGTTATTTCCTTTTCTTCAGCTTTTACACAAACGTCTCCTTCTTCTTCTTCTGTTATACAGTTACAAATCAACCACGGTTCCTTCTCCACTTTTGAGTAATGTTTCTTGGTCCTACAATTGCATCGTATGCACCTAGTAATCGATTCTCGATCTTTGATGTGACATTTACACAATTCGTGAGCTCTTTTAGGCGTTCTACATTTCTCGGTGTCGGTGGTATGATAATTAGGTTCCAGGGACCAAGTGTCGCATGGAACATAATCCGCGTTTCGACTACTGCTGCAAATCGATTTCGAAGACCATTCTTCGTTCTCAGAGTTCGATAAACTCTTTGTAGGATAAATCGTCGAACACGGTTTTTCTACTTTATCGCATATGACAAATTTTGATCTCTCGAACGACAGATCCGATTTGCTAATCTCGACGATGGTATCGCTAATGTTTGCGTGCTGGCACTCACAATCGGGCAAAGTAGATTCTGTTTCTTTTACACAAACATCATTATCGATATTATTGCAGACATCGATATAACTCCCGTCTCTTATTCTCATCGCGCTTTTCGATTCCGTGTATTTGGTAACGTAACTACAAGTTGTACTATTATCGCTACTATCTTCTTTCTTCGAAATACACACGTATGAATCTAATTCCTTGGCGCGTCGTTTTCTCCGTCTGTTTTTGATACAGGTCACAAGTTTGCTCGTCGAAATTTTTGACGGTTCGGTTGTTGTCGTTTCTGAGCTCGACTGTTCGCACGGTTGAACCTTCTTTTCCTTTTTGCTTGCCTAATAAACGAAATTTGTTATATTTATTTTGAATCATT
>SHCU01000125.1:33186-65320 GCA_004307685.1 Ceratina australensis
CTGAGCTCGACTGTTCGCACGGTTGAACTTTCTTTTCCTTTTTGCTTGCCTAATAAACGAAATTTTTTATATTTATTTTGAATCATTCATCTAGATGTACCGATCAAGTTCCCCATCTTATAATCATTATTCATTAAATAACTGATACGTACACAACATACATAATTATAGATATAAATAATATAAAAATGTCAACAAATATAAGTCATTTGTAATAAATTAAAAAAAAGTGTTCAGAAGTAGATGTCACTCATTACTTGAGTATTCTCTGTGGCCTCCGAACAAATATAGATGTTCACATTGCCAGTCATTCTTCGGTTATCAGTTTTTACGTTATTCGCAGATTTTGAATGCTTTTTATCTTTCATGTCTTTGCATACGGTTGTTCGCTTTTTACTACGACATTTCCTGCTTTCTTCGCGTAACTTTTTAGGGCACGTACGAACGTTATATCTATCCTGAATTCGGTTGTATTTCGAAGCTCGTTGTTTGTTGAATAATTCCTCGGTAGTGGGTGGTCGACACTCATGTTTAATCTGAGCCGGAATCATTTGCTTGTGGCAGACGTCTTCGTGACATACAGATATATCCTGAACATCTGTTGTTTTTTTATCCACTTCCTTCTGTTCATCCTGATTTTTAGAGACATTATAAGAGAATTGCAAATATCCATGCAAGTATTCTTATGAAGAATGAATAGCCACAAAGTCAAGCACAATGTACAATCATAAAATCATAAAACTATGCAATTGTATTCTCAAAAAGATATAAAGAAAAATTTCTCACAAAATTAAAAAAAAATAATAGGACTTGTTGTAAAGTTCTTTTATGATTTCATCTTGTTTTTGCAAGGTTTGATCTTACAATAAATATTTAAGAAATTAAGCACTAAGTATCTTGGATACTTGCATCTCATGTAAATACCATTCTACATTTCTCCACGATAGTCTGCATCGCTTCTTTAATGGAACTATTGATCATTTCTGTTAATTTTGTGCAATTGATTTTCTCTTCAGAATCATCCTTCTTTTTCAACGGTCTCTTACATGTTCCCGATCCACATTCTTCCATCGCACAAGTTCTCATGTCGCAAATTCCATTCGCATTCAGAATTTTTTTCTCCTTCATTTCATCTTTGAGATCATCCCCTTTTTCTTTTTCGTTTTCTTTTTCTTCTTCTTTTTCTTTTTCATTTTCATTTTCTTTTGCATTTTCTTTTTCTTTTTCTTTTTCATTCTTTTTTTCTATTTCATTTACTTTTTCTTTTTCTTCTTCTCTTTCTTTTTGTTTTTCATTTTCCGTTCCATTCTTAACTCCTTGCGCCGCTATAGAATCGGTGATTACCGCAGCATCAAAAGAAAGTGGTGCGGGTGGTGGAGGGATATTAGCCGCTTTAACATCGACTTGTGCGACTTGTGCAATTTGTTCTGGCGTTTCCACCGAATCTGCGACATCGTCGTTCTTTTCTGAATAATCGCTCGATTTCGACTTCGATTTTTTGAAAGCGTTCCACTTTTTCAACACCATTTTAGTTACCTAAAGATTCAATCACAGTATTTGTTTTACTATTTGTCGTTCTTACATCCGTCTTTATCAAATTCTATGCTGCCTTCCACACTTCCTTTCTTTCTTCTTTTTTGAAGAAACTTCTGTTGAATAATCGATCTCAACATCGCCGAAATACATCTTTGTGTGAGAAAACATTAATTTTATCTCATCTCGGACAGACAGTTGCTCATTTCTTTCGACGGATCTTTAATTTATTGGTTACCCATTTTGATAATAAAGAAAATTCGAAAAACAGTTGAAAGTATCTCTGTATTCACTTATGAATTAGGTCGCAAATAGTACAACTTTTTTAGAAAAATTTATTTTTTAAACAAACTGTTGATTTAAAACATTTATTACAAAGACTATTCATACATCATAATATTGATTACAACAGTTTATTATTGAACTAAAAAATATTAAGTACTTTTACATTGACAATAAGTATAGTCATCATTATCACTTGTATCGGCGGACTTCCAGGCTCCAGATTGATGTATCGTTTTGATGCATTTACAAGGACAAGACGTCTCTGTTAATATTTCTGGATCATACAAGCTATCGTAATGCGAAGTTTCTGATCGTTCAAATGTCGTTTGTTCTGTGTGCACATTGCATTTTGGTCTTTTATGTACAGTTGGCTGAAAAGCGTTATTCAACGATGAAAATCCAAAAGGTGGGAATATATACCGAGTAAGAAAGAGTATTGTTGCAATGCTTTACACTTCAAATTACCTTAAATATTTTATGCGCAAATCTTCTTAATACATCTGACTTCTTTCGAGCCTGACATTCTGTTGGATACAACTGTTCTTTTCTTTTACTCGTATCCGTTCTTTGAGATAAACATATTAAGGGTATAATCTCATCAGGTCTTCTATCTCTTCTTTGATGATCAGCTCGTTTTTTAAGTTCGCATAAAACTCTTCTATACGCTTGTGATTCTTGATAAGGTAGTCTGCTACCTTCTTCGATCATTTTGGACTTGAAAAGAAATTTTATTTCTAAGAATAACTCTCTTTCTGACAAAGTCCATTGAAACTGTGAAACGTAGTTAATGTTATGAAAAGGATAGACATGTTGAATACTTACTGAACAATCAGGTGCAGGAGGTCGACTAATTCTACGATCTTCCATTCTGGAATATGCTGAAGTGTCTGAAGATCTTTGAAAAGAGCTCTCGATTTTACGGCCTGTAGCTTCTCTTTCTTGAATTAGTCTCATGCGATCGTGCCTTTTTAATTCTTCAATCAATTCGGGGCTCTGATACATTGGCAAATATTTCTTTATCTTAGGTAATTCGAATTTTTCTTGCATCACTTGTGGACTGTCATCTACGATGATCTCGCGTGGACTTTCAAAAGTGTAACTCCTATTAACGTCTCTTTCGGAAGTATCTACATCATATGTGCATTCACATTCACGTGCTGGGTATGAATCTTCGCTCGATACAAATTGCTCAGTTTCTCTCCTCCTCCGCAAATACATTTCCGGGACAAATTTACTTAATGCTTTTGGCTTTGATCTACGCGTGGAAATGCATAATTCAGGAACGTACTTATCAACAATTTTTGACTTCGTTCTACGTTTCATAGGATAAAATTCTTCCTCATACGTTGGTTTTTCTGAACAGCTGCATCTTTTTCGTTTCAAATCGCGCTTAGCAGGCTCATGTCTGTAATTAAAAAATTATTAATTTTATTTAAAAAGTACAATTTAAGTTTTTTGTTTGGAAAAATTTTAATTAATCCATATACAATTTAATGTAAAGGAATTTTGAAATATAAAGATTAAAATTAAAACTAATATTTACATAACTCGATTATTGCTATATAATTTTGCTGAAAATTTACTATCCACAATGGAACTTACATTTTTCGACGCTTTTCTTTTTTTCTTTTTTTATCCTCTGCAGTATGTATCTTAAAAGGTTTATTAGATTTTCTTCTCTCTAAAATGTTGCTCTCTTCTCTCGTACGTTTTCGATCACGTTTATAGGTTTTAGTTTGAGTGGACTTATCTTTATCCAATGTTTCGATTGCTTTGTCGACTTTTATGCCTTCAATTTGTGGATCAAAAGATATATCTTCATGCGTCATGTCGATTTCTATGGGTTCTTCTGAAGTCGTCTGTATCTTTTCCAAAGTCATACGCTTCTCTTCTGAAATCCGAGATTTTTCTCTTGATACCTTTGGTTTTTGTTTGAAAATCCTAAAAGTTTTCTCAGCCATCTTAGACACTTGTTCAGAAATGTTAGGATCTTGTTGCGTAGGTTTAGATTTTTCCTCTGAAATTCTAGATTTTTGTTCTGAAACTCGAAGTTTTTGTTCTACGGTTTTGGAATCCTGCTTCGTAATTGCAGAACTTTCTTCTGAAATTCTAGGCTTCTGTTCTGAAACTCGAAGTTTTTGTTCTACGGTTTTGGAATCCTGTTTCGTAATTGCAGAATTTTGTTCTGAAATTCTAGGCTTCTGTTCTGAACCTCGAAGTTTTTGTTCTACGGTCTTAGAATCCTGTTTCGTAATTGCAGAATTTTGTTCTGAAACTCTAGGCTTTTGTTCTGGAACTCGAAGTTCTTGCTCTAAGGTATTAGAATTCTGTTTCGAGAATTTACGTGTCTCTTCTGACATCCTAGTATTATGTCTTAGGGCTTCAAGATCTTTTGAAATTTTAGGATTTCCTGAGATGCGGGGTTTCTCTTCTGATGTAGTCCTAGTAGCAGGTTTTTCATTCGGGGCATTCGTATTCTGTCGTGAAATTCTCAGTTTAAATTTTTCTTTCGGGGTTTCATGCTCTTGAGTTAAACGTTTTGTTTTAGTTTTCGCAGCTTCTTTTTGGGCAAGAACTTCACGTTTCATATGCGCATATTTCCTTTTCCTTAGAATAGGTATATCCTCATCATCGAACACTTCTAAACCTGCTGATGGGTCATACGTTGGAGCAACCGGAAGTTCTTCTATTTCTTCTTCTTCTATTAATCGCGTCCTTTCTTCTTCTGTTTCTCCTATATCTTTGGAATCATCATACTCTGCAGTATCAATCGTCACATCCTCTGCTTCTTTGGAATCGTCATACTCTGAAGTATCAACCGTCACATCCTCTGCTTCTTTGGAAATTCTTATTGTGGGTTCTGTTTTAGTGATGTCATCAGTTTCTATAGTTTCTGTTTCAGTTTCTATAGTATCAATAGTTTTCGATGTGCTATCCGCTGGTTCAGTGACAGGACTCGTTTCAACATAAATGTCTTTGTCTGCAGTGTATTCAGGCGTAATTTGCGATGTACAAGTACAGGGACCCTAAAAATGATTATCTGGCATTTTCTTAAGCATCTTAACACATTCTTTTTAACCATCGTTGCAGATGTATCTACCAGTTTATACTACAATATAAAATTTTATTATAATCTCTTCCTAATCTGTTAGTGTATGATAACTTTTTCTAACTCATTTGCAATATGATACACGTATGCATAGAAATTTACTTATTCTTGTGTGCGATACAAAATATAGGAAAAAAGAGGATTAAAGTAATATTATATGAATATTCTTTTACCAATTCCTCTTCTGACAAGGGTCTAGTCTCAGACAAAACTTGACGAACACATTTCCGCGATCCTAAACTTTCAGTCTCATCTATTTCAAAATAAGACGTATCTCTCGCAGTGGATTCCAAATACCTGTTTAACAATTTCATTATACTTCCCCTTATTAATACATAATTTCTACGATATTAGCTTGCAAAGATGTGTAACTCATCAACATCGTCGCAACATTACCTTGGTAATGGTTTTGTGATGAATTTTCTATCGCATCGGATCAAATTTTCGTCCGACTCATATTCCACTTCCGCCTTGCGAGCCCTCCTACTTAAATATTGCTTATCTCGCGTCCTTAACAAGGTTCTGTCTTCATCGTCGCATGAACACGAGGACGATGAGGAATCTCTTATTTTTCTGCTTCTTCTATATGATTGTACTGGTAATGATTGTTTTCTTTGAAGCATACTGGCAATCTTATTTATAAGAGATGGACGCTTCTTTCGTAATCCCCTACATGTATCTTCACTTTCCTATAATTCACAATTTAATAATATGAATACAATTTTTGCACTACCTGCTGATATGTAGGATGTGACATCCATTAGTGAACAGATATTTCATTTTAATGTTGATTTAACTCCACCTTTAGAGTCGAATAAAATGTGAACGAAATTCTGGATTAATTAATTTTCTGTACTTTTCCTCACTCATATCGGACAGGTCACCGTACTCCATTGGTGCTCGGCATATGGTGCACAAATTCTGTAGATCCGCGAAGCACTGTGCGCAAAATAATCCAATGCATCCGGGGGTCGGACATCGAATATGTGGATTATCTGCGGAACGTTCGATTGCACCGCACAGAAGACACACGTTTTGTTTCAATGGGAATAGGGTGTTCAAGAAAGGGAACGTTGCCCACAATCTTTCCTTTAAAGTTACTTTCTCTGCTCTTTCGCCTTCGATTAAACCGAATTTCCGACGTAGCTGACGCCTGGCAAACTTTAAAAAGCTCCCTCTCGTTCTGAGTATATATACACGTGTACGGTTGAGAACGAACGCAAATGAAATTAAAGCGAACAATCAGAAAGATCAAGTTGGATACCTAAGAATGTGATTATACAGCCAAGCTGCTCTCTGTTTTGCCCTATCAGGATAGTACCGAGACATAACGATGTGCCTTAATCTCAGGCCGTACGGCTCAAAAAATGCTATGAACCAACAGAGAAATATCAAGATGATGATCTGAACGTATTTATCTGTATCAGGTGGTATCGGGTCAGGGAGACATAGCATTGTGTCGAGTTCTGCCTCTTTCCCGCGAGGTGTGAACGCTTTTACGATACTCGTGTAAAGTTCAGCCAGATATCCTTCTCCGGATACGTGAATGGTCACCACGCTCGGTCGTTCGACCTTAAAACGTGGAATTCTCGTTTCTACACATTGCTTGACGATATTTAGTCGTATCAATGATTCATCGATCTTATATAAAATACTGTTTTTTGTACTTGACGCTTTACCTTACTTTGAAACCGTCCATGTAGCTGAATAGTACGCAGAACCCAGAAAAGGCAATAATCTATCAATATGTAGGTAAGCAGTTTTATCGTGGCCAAGCCTAAAAATATCATAGACCTCGCTAATTTAGCTTTTTCGGGTTTAATTAATAGAACGGAAGATAAAGGCGCGTATCTATTTCGTTCTCGTGCATTCAGAGGCAGAACCGTTTCTTTATCTTGACGAGCTCTTATCAAATCGATTGTACGCAGATCATCGGTAATATATCGATTATCAAAACGCTCGCTGGTTAACCATTTATAGCGGTAATGCAACACTCTGTAAATATGTATAACAAATAGATCCGATCTGAACAAAATCATTCTTTTTAACATGTACAAAATGTAAGTGCTTTAGATTGCATTTTACCGTAATTAATTTTTTGGTCAGATAAATGCAACTAATGTTCTATGTAACTAATTTTGTTCTACGTATAATATTACCTGAGTATAATAAAGAAAACGAAAAGTGATGTGACGAAGCTGACCAGATCGAAGAATCCGAAGAGTTTATCGCTCTTCGAACGTATTTCTGTAGCAATACCCGAGGAAACCTCTTCTATCGTTTTACTTTGGTTCGTCTCAAATTGAAACGAATGAGAGAATTTAACTTTAACATAGAACATAGCCTTCATGTGCATCGTAAACTGCTTAACTTCTATAAATTAGAGAAATGGAAGTGTTAAAGTGTTAATAAAATATACATTTTCTTTTCGTATAATCTGAAAGTTATTAAATGAAACGGGGAACATTAGAGCTTACTATTGCGTACAACGCCTACTACGGTGTCAGCTATGTAAGAGACAAGCATGCAAATAAAGTCTAACGGTTTCACTACGTAGCAAAGTGCACTGACTACATAAGTTATATTGCAAACAGTCCCCAAAATAGGTCCCAATTTCGCCTTGCAGTCTGCAACCGCTCCTTCGAAGACACTCTGGCATCTGTCGAAAGGCGTGCCTAACTTCTTGTTACACATGTTTATTACACTTCCAAGCCATTGGAACACCGAAGTAATAACTCTAACTAAATAATGAGAAGGATGGTTACTTAAAAATTACGATGGTTTACGAGGTGAATCACGAACTGCATACGAAATTAAATACAAAGGTTTTTAATTTCCCCTCGAACGAAATGAATAAAAAGCTATGTTCCGAATTCATTTTCAAAACCCTTAACAGATAGGGGTAAAAGCATTATGTTTTTGTTAGCAAAGAATTCAAGGTAATCTTGAAACTACATCAAAGAAGAAACGAGTCGATAAGTAATGTTTCATGATAGCATTGAAGTTCTCTTGAAACTATGCAAAAGCTCCTAAAAAATTTTTTGATCGAAATATTACTAACAGAGTAATCTCTACTGATAGTGATACGTGATTCGCCCTGCATTTAATGCATATCCAGTAGATACTAACGTATACTGAGCACTAATCTTTTGATCGCAATAAGTGTTTGCTTAATTTTTTTCACGACAACTTTAACAGTTTTTATAATTTTCGATATAGCTTCGCGTAGAGCGTAAAATGGTTGCTTTGCCAAATCTACGATGGTTTTTACTGCTTCTCTTAACTGTTCCTACAATACGAACAATACTGACATTTAGTAGTCGAATGCTTGATATGCCGAAATGGAATATACAGTAAAGTTTAACTAAAGAAAATAATTTGCGTGAGCTGTACGTTCGATGATTGCAATTAATGAATTTAATGAGGAAACTGTACTTGTGCACAAGCCAATGATTCTGACAGCACAGCAGTATTGTGTATAGTATTTCTTATTGGCCCAGTTAATGCTAAAATAAAAGCGTACGCCATTAAGGCTTGTCTGCCCCGTTTCGAAAAAAATTGTGGCAGCAATAAAAACACGACGCATCTAGAAAAAGGTATCATGTACAACAAAAATATGATATTAACCTTTAGTCGAGAATATTTAACGTGTACATACCGTATTCGGAGAGAGAAGGCAAGACCGAGAGTGAGTATAGTTCCTATTATAGTACAGAGAAAAGTTGCAGACGACAGTCTGAAATGTAATTGAAACACGAAGAATATAAAAAAGATGTACGTTAAAAATACGCCTCCAGCAAATCCCAATGAAGTCTTCGCTACGTAATTCTCCCACGTCTCCTCGGTACGAATCGCAATGTATTTTTTATATATCCAAATGTCTTTCGGGATAATTTCAAGAACTTTGCTAAGAATATGCTTAAGCTTCTTTTTAAACCTGTATATATTTTTTAAGACATTACTACAGTAGTATCGTTAGAGCCCTCTATTTCACGTGTACACGAAAACGCGTTATTTAAATTTAATAAAGACAAAACACGAGTACCAGTTCATAATATTTCAATATTTTCTACGAGATACATACAAATCTTTTTGATTTTTGATCTTTCAAATTCTACACATACATACAAATAAATGTATGCAGAAGGAGTACTCGCGTATTATTATATGTTTGACGTGTAAACGTGTATTCTAAAACACGATTGCGACTGAGGGTACTGAGTTTCATTTTGCTACGATGTATCTTGGAGATCTATTTTGTAAATGTCGATCTAACCATAATCTTCTACGACGAAATCGTTGTTTTAGAGTATATCGCGGCTTTGCACCTTTTGCGATGTCAATCGATACCATCTTCTCGTCCTCATAGTTTTGCCTCAACTTCTCTAATTTCCTGGCTTTCAGAGCCAGTTGGAAAAATGCCATGTTCGACTATCTGTCTGACATTAATAAATGATATTGCTAACTACAAATAGAAATAGTTCATATCTGTTAATTAACAATTCAGACATCGCTTATATGTATGTATATGTATTACGATTGAAGAAATGTGAACTCAGGCATATTTAAACATCGATTTATTATGCTCGTTACTGTTATATAAAAGTTTAAGCAATCTCTAATACCGCTTATATGCGAAATTTCAAATTTTTATTGCAATCGTAAGTAGTTATTCGTCAAGTAAGATCACTGATAAAAAGTATCCCTCATTTTTGGGATATAGCGTTCCATTACAATTATTTCTATTTTGCACGATATATTAAAATTACGGAAAATAATCCTAGCCCTAGAGGTTCGGTAACTTAGTAAGAAAATTGTTAAATTCTAATTAATAAATAGATAAAAACGGATCATGGCACTTTTGAAATCGAATTTAACTTTGATTAATAAATGAATGAAAATAAATCTCAGTATTTTTATTTTGCGATCCTTCCTACCACTTATAATTTGCATTTCTTCGTTTGAAAATCTCGGATGCATTACCAAGAGAAGAATCATTCGGTTAAGGATCGTAAAAATGAATTTCTTTCCATTAATCGTTCTCAATTCATTTATTAATCAGATTGTATCAATCATACAATTACATATGTATAGATTTTAATCTTCTAAAATCTTCGCCTCCCTTCATCTGTATTTCTTCGCTTGATTCCAAAGTTACGCATGCGGTACCAAGTGAAGAAGTCGAATTGGTCATTCGGATATGATTCAGATTTCGACGATAGTTCGTTCAGATAATCCATTCGCTGTTCCAACGATTACATGTCCTACCATTCTTTAATAATATCTCGATGGATGAAGATGTCTCCTTGGAAGAATTTAAGGCAACACTTTTGAATCTGACACAGCAAAAACAAAACTCTGGCATGAACATTCGCATTTCCTCTCTAATACGAGTTGAGTATGCGCAAGTGTGACGGATTAATGTTTCGCCTTCTCTCTCTACTGGCCGAAGTTTACCCGAGCTCGGAGCACGAGAACATTGTACGATAGTGTACGTCAGTGAAGAGGCTGATTTCAATGGCTCCCGTCCCCAATCTGATATCTACCTGACTAGCCAAACTGGCAACTATAGTAACTATAGAATAACGTAACGAGTAATGCCGTGACACCCGTAGCGCCTGTGTTGATAGCGACCTCTCCTCCGTGGTTACATGTCACTGGTACAAATTTGTGGGTTAATAAACTTTATGCAATGTATGGATCGTATTAAATGTTAATTGTATATTAATTGTAATATATTTGAAAAAGAAACGTGAAATTTAGTAGCACCTTAATGGAATTTTTACGATTTAGTCGACGACTAAATCATGTTTTCGTACCGATATATTCAAATTCAGTTTCATATCAGCATAGGGTAAAGCACGTGCCCCCAAATACAGTTACATCAAACATAAAAGAAGAAACAATAAAGAAAATAGAGCAATTATCTCTGCTAAGTGTCGATGGTGATTATGGTCTTTCCGTTCTAAAAAATGCAATTGCTTTTACGGAACCTTTACGCAACACAGAACTCGGTGAAGATGTTGAACCAATGTATAGCCCATTTGAAAATGAATTGATTCCTTTAAGGAATGATTGTGTTGACAATAATGCATCTAGAAAAGATATTTTAAAGAATGCTGCCGTTCTAGAAGAAGAATACTTTGTAGCACCATTGATGAATACAAAAGCATCATGAACATAAGAAACATAGTAAAAGAATTAAGTGCACATTTTGTTAGTCTCACAGAACATAGTCTTGCATATGGACCTCAAGGCAAATTGTTCCTAAGAAATCTTGAAGACCATTGGTACTTGCATTGTGTAACAATGTCACGATACAACATATTCCCATCAGATGATTTAAATAATACTTTAAATTTTATTGCAAAGACCGCATTGTATGATATACCATTTGGATTTGCTAATATCAAAAATACAAAAAACTCTTGGAACAAGAATATACTGGATATGCAAAAATTCAATGTTCATAAAACTGGAGAAATATCTATTTTTAATAATAATACAGAAACAAAAGATTTATTTCATAAACTACAGAAAGAACGTAAAATTTGGTGGCGCAAATTAGCTCAGTGTCCCTCTAGATTTAAACTCACAGAAGCAAAGAAAGTGAAAAATCTTGATGTAATAGATATCGAAGCACAATTTTCATTTGGCAGTATTACAGTAGAAAGAATAACTTACCACACAAATATACAAAAATTGCTCTCTCAGGTAATTCAGACATATCTTAATTTACAGAAGTGTGAAACTAACAGTTATTTTTGTGATATATTTTATTTTCAGGTTGATAGTAAAAAAGATTTTGCTGATATACAATTGGTTGAACATACGATATCCTTAGATTGGAGTTGTCTCGCGCTACTATGTGATGCGTATGATATGGACAAATCAACCAGAATCCATATTCATTCGAAGCTAGCACCTCATAAAGTCGCATTTCACATAAAAAGGATAAATAATGAGAAGAATGCTCAAAATGATGATTTGAGTCGCTTTGTACTTTACTTAAATAATATGCTGAGAGCAAAAGGCCTGAATACGTTATTAACTACTTCCGAAGAGATTATAGACACATGTCTGATACCTTTCATAGTTTCAGTTGATACGACTAGTCTTGAGAATGGCATTATATATATAAGGGACAGAGCAACAACTCTCAGTGAAGCAATACACGTAACTGATTTAGTAAAGTATATTAGTCTGCGCTGTTAGTTAACTAATATAGTTTAATTTCACATTGATGAAATTAACATACAAAATATTTTAAATATATTATCAGCACGATTAATTCTTAAGTTCTAAAGAAAATACAGTAAATTTTGAAAACACTATGTTTTGTAGCACTTATTTTCTTCCAATTACTTCATATGTTACATACATGTCAAAATAAATGAAATAGGTATTATGCGTTATAAAGTATTATTGATGTAATATGCTGACAAATGAATGAGAATAAAATTTTTATGTATAAATGTAACCATGCGGAATAAAGATGAAACTATACATGAATGTTGCGATGATGTTGAAAGTACAAGGAAATGGAATGCTTTAGAATAAAATGTATATTTTGTACACGAGCATTCCTCAATTTCATAAATATTGCCAAATTTATGTAAATTCAATTAATAGTAATATTACTCCTTCGAGCAATACATAGTTTTTCAAATGTTAATACTTTAGTACAACTAAGCAGGTAGTTGTAATTTCTTGCCTTTCAGTACTTTGGTAATGTAGAGGTAGAAAAAGTCACAATAGAGAACTGTTTGTACTATACCAGCCACTATAACAATTAGATCGTAATAATTTTCTGTGTAGTAACGATAAATCCAATTTAATAAATACAGGCCCCTGTAAGACCCTAAAGCAAAAAGATAATGGCTGGTGATGCTCTCCGCTTCTCCTGTCTTTGAAACCAAAAATAACTGTGGCAATATTGCTACAGACTCCAAGTAAATGCTAAATGTCCACAGAATCTCCATAACTGTGAATTCATGGTTGATTAACAATGCCAACACCAACATAGGCAAAAGTAGAAACTCAATTCTAAAAATAATAAACAATATTAGAAATAAATCTTTTGTGATATATATGTAAGTCTATGAATAAGACTTATTTATATTTAATTCATTATAATGAGATAAATACCTAAATGTATCGTGATTATGATCGTATGTAGCTTTAAATTTTACATACATCAAATACACTATTGCAATGGAAGTAGCAATGAAAATAATTTTCATAAACATATTATACGCTGAAATATATGTTGTTATCAAGTCTAGGTAACGTGTTATATATACAACTGCAAATAGAATTTGTGATTTGCCACTGATACCTGCAAAATAATCGAGAAATATATATTGAGATGGCGATAGGTTAAATACGAAATACTAACTATTAATGAATAAACATTATTTCAGTAAGATGTAAGGAATTTTAAATATAAAAAGGATATCAATAGCGTGTATGATACATACCGGCACAGCTTCGTGTCTTCCATATTTTAAGAAGAAGGATAATAATTGCAAGCAGATGTGACAAATCACCTAAGAGCCGAAATACGTTCATAGTCTCGGTGATTGAAAAGTAATTTTTATATGAAAATTGAGAAATACTTCACACACCTAACTCACAAAGCATACAAAATATGACGTGGCTCTGGCTGTAATATCAGCAGATGGCCGACTAATCAACACCGTTTAGTTACGTCCTAGTCCTAGCTATAATGTTCTCGTTCTCGACGCTCAACTCCAATGAGCGTGTATGCGAATGTGAACATCTATTTTCCGCGAGCCAAGATATTTTAAGAATTAAAAATGTTTAAACTAATTTAGTTTGGTTATGATAAAATGGGCAAAATAAATGGATATATTTTTTTATATCAATTTTTTAACAATCATGCATAAATCATATAAATTATTTTCATTACAGATACAAAATTTTGAAGATACGTTTTTACAATTTCTTTAATATATGATATCAAGTTATTGTAATAGTTTCAGTCGTTACGATAGCCTTGTGAACAGCACATAGTGCACACCAGCATGACTGACACGTCGCGAGCTTTCTAATCTATAATATAGAGTTCTGTGGTATAAGGCACATCGAATGCTCATCGATACACGTCAACACGTGCATGGTTTGCCCGTTGTACTACATTGTTCGTTGTCTGCCAGCAACATTAGCTGCAGCGATCATTCAGAATTTTGGCTGCATTCCTTCGCCTTTTGTCATAACTCTCGCGCCATCAAAACAAGTCGGTTTCATGCTGCGTCGTCTGTCCTTCAAGTCCACAAGATATAACTTCATTGAACATCATCTAAAACATCTAACTATGAATCTAAGTTGATGATAGTTCAACAAAGCAATACATAACAATAAGTAGTAAATAACAATCAGTATTTCCCTTGTATTCAATGAACTGAAATCTTTTTAAATCTGTTTGTTGGGTCTTATGCCTTTGTAAATTTTAATAGAAATTATTATATAATTAACTTAACTAATTTTTATCAAGAGATCCATTTTTTTACATGAGTTGATGTGATTTTGTGACTGTGATATCTACATATGTGACGTGCTTCTTTTATTATACTGGACTTAAATAACTCAACATGACTTCTACAACTCCAAAAGTATATAAAATTTCTACATGCATATAAAATTGATATAAAAAATGCTAATATTGTTTCATGATTATTGAATTGATGTTATTAAAATTTTAGGCCTCAGTTGCACCTTCTGTACAGGAATTTAGTATCAGAGTGCCAAAGTACGTAATACCGTAATTTTTGACATATAGTCATAAAAATTTTGAAAATGATTATTATTATTCAACAAAATATTGTTACAGGAACAACAAGAAAAAGCATAATGTAATGCGCTTCAATGCAACATTAAATGTCGATTTTTCAAAATGGACACAAGTAAAAATGGAACGTGAAAATAATATGAAGGAATATAAAGGAATAGAAGAGGAAATGCCGAAGTTTGGTGCAGGATCAGAATTCGGACGAGATGCAAGAGAAGAAGCTAGACGAAAAAAATTTGGTATTACAAGCAGAAAGTACAAACCAGAAGATCAACCATGGATTTTAAAATCAGGTGGAAAGACTGGAAAAAAATTTAAGGGCATTAGAGAAGGTGGTGTGAGTGAAAATGCTGCCTATTATGTTTTTACACATGCCGCTGATGGGGCTATAGAAGCTTTTCCTTTACATGAATGGTATAATCATACAACTTCTTGAAAATTTAATTGTTTTACTGAAATAATATTAATACTTAAATTATTTAGGTATAATTTTCAACCAATCCAGAGATATAAAGCATTGAGTGCAGAAGAAGCAGAACAGGAATTTAGTCGTAGGAATAAAGTAATGAATTTTTTTTCACTGATGCTGCGTAAGAGACTTAGAAACGATGAAGAAGGCGCAGATGACGAAGAATTAATAGATGGTGGAAAAGGAAAAAAGCCTAGTAAAAAGGAGAAAGATTTGAAAATATCTGAAATGGATGAATGGATGGATACGGATGATGATGACTCCGGTAGTGACGAGGAAGAAACTAAAAAAAGTTCTGACGATGAGGATAGTAAAAAAAAGAAAAAGGGCAAAAGTATGTACTATAATTAATAGTTTAAAATTAACTTCTTTAATACTTATAAAGAAATTTCAGTACTGTAAGTTTGCCTCCATAGACGTTATCAATACAATTATTTTCATTCTCTTTGTGTTAGTTGAAATTGCGAAGAAGAAAAAGAAGAAGAAGAATGCTTCAGATGATGAGGCATTTGAAGAAAGCGATGATGGAGATGAAGAAGGAAGGGAATGTGATTATATTTCTGATTCTTCTGATTCTGAATCAGAATTAGAACAACAAAAGGAAATTAAGTCAGTTGCAGAAGAAGACGCTTTAAGAAAACTACTTGCTTCTGATGAAGAAGATGAAGATGAAGAAGAGGCAGATAAAAAGGATGGCGACGAAGATAAAGATGAAGATGATGAACATAAAGAAAAGGATGACAAAGTAAGATAAATTAATTCAAATTAATAATGTTTATATTTCAATCAAAATGTTACTTACCTTTGACTCCTTCAGGATAAAGATAAGACTAATAAGGATGCAGATAAGAAAAAAGATAAAAAGAAGAAGAAAAAACAGTCTAAGAAGAAGGATCCAAAGAAGCTTGCAACAGGAAAAGAATCTTCTAGCGATTTTTCTAGCGACTCGGATTCAGAGTCTGATACAATAAAAGAAAAAGATAACAAAAAACCTAATAGTGCACATAGTTCAAGATCTGCAACCCCTACAGCTGGGATATCGGATTCCTTGAAAAGAAAGCAGGCTGGATCTCCAGATATATCACAAGCAAAGAAATTAAAATTAGATAATTTTAATTTAGTACCAGTTACTTCTTATATTCCCGGAGCTAGGTATATTTTATTACATATAATGTGACCATCTTCTAATTAGAATTTCATACATATAAAACAAATGTTTCTATTATGTTACAGTGAATCTGGAATAACGGAAGATGCAGTCAGGCGTTATCTTATGCGTAAACCAATGACAACAACAGAATTATTACAAAAGTTTAAATCAAAGAAGACTGGCCTCACTTCTGAACAGTTAGTTAATGTAATGACACAGATACTGAAAAAAATCAATCCCACCAAACAAACAATAAAAAATAAGATGTACTTATCTATTAAAACTCAATCTAATTGATATTTGTTCATTTGTTTCTATGATATAGTACAATTATTTCAGCAATCTGTACAATATATTTATACACATATTTTAGCACTCTGTAACATATATATGTAACTCATAAAAAATACTTTGTACAGTGACACAAAGAATAAATAAAAAATGAATGAATAAAAATTTATTTTCATTGCATATCAACACATTTCTTCTCACTTAATACAACATAACGTAGGAATAACGTATTAGAAAATTTAAATTCTTTTCTTTATTATAATTCTTCTTATAGTACAAAATTTTTGTCAATATTAGTTAATTAAATTGATAAAAAATCGAATGGTTGAAGAAAGTCAACTCGCATTGATAAAGACTTGACTTCGAGTTTATCAGTGATGTAGTTTACTAAATCCTCCATTGACCTCACTGACCTGTGTAATATCAAGACATTAATATATATATGTAAAATGATTTATAATACACGTAACAACGTTGCATTGCAGTGCCTCTACCATTTTACATGTCATTAAATCAGTGTAATTCAAGTACTGTGCGTTTAGAGCTTTAAATGATTGCATAGAGAAATTATGAGGCTTTTACAGTTATTCAAGTGCGGATTCAGCGTGAATTTGTTAACAACACGTATCCATAAGCCTTCAGTTCGTTATATTAATGTAAGAGACAGGCAAGAATGAATAATTACGTATTACTGACGATTAATAATAATTAATGATATACGTGTAGGGTTCAACTAAACATTTTTACAGACCTTAAAAGGTAAAATAATAGCGATTAGAAGAGAAGATCAATCAGTATGGGAAAGAAGAGCTCCATTAGCACCTGCCAACGTTCGACAATTAATTAGAGCAGGAGTAAAAGTAATTGTGCAACCCAGTAATAGAAGAGCTTATCCTGCGCAATCCTATCAAGCTGCTGGTGCTGTGTTACAAGAAGATATTAGTTCTGCTTCTGTTATATTCGGAGTGAAGCAAGTTCCTGTAGATCAACTTATATCTAATAAGACTTACTGTTTCTTCTCTCATACTATCAAGGCACAAGAAAGTAACATGCCTCTATTAGATGCTATTCTTGAAAAAAATATACGTTTGTTAGACTATGAAAAATTAACGGACAACAACGGACAAAGAGTAGTCGCTTTCGGCAAATACGCTGGTGTAGCTGGCATGGTGAATATTTTACATGGACTTGGATTGAGACTGCTTGCGCTAGGGCATCACACCCCGTTCATGGTAAGATGAATATATATTAAGATTATTCTTTAATATCTAAATAAATGATAACTAAAAAATAACGCAACGACAATCGCAACAGCAACCCCGCTAGTTTAAGAGAATTGCTATTAAGTTTCACTTTCGGCTATGTACGTTACCCACTGATTTATTTTTCACACTTTTTAGAATTTTGTA
Source organism: Ceratina australensis (assembly GCA_004307685.1). Taxonomy (NCBI): domain Eukaryota; kingdom Metazoa; phylum Arthropoda; class Insecta; order Hymenoptera; family Apidae; genus Ceratina; species Ceratina australensis. The sequence continues at coordinate 51,244 of SHCU01000125.1, forward strand.
CGCATTTATTAATAATCTAGAAAGTAATAAAATACCCGAAAATATAACTTTAAAGAATTACTTTTCTTCCCTTTAATTCCATATTATTACACCGAATTGGTCATACCGTACTTTATAAAATATTTATTGTAAGAGTTTAAGTATTCATCGAGAGAATACTGTACGATATCTATATGAAACCTAGAACCAAATGAAATTAAAGTAAGTTCAAATTAGAAAACTTACACAATGATTCTGTATTTCAATCAGCACATCGGACCGGCGCACAATTACAGAGATTCAGCTATGGCACGGCAAGCTATACGTGATGCAGGGTATGAGATAGCGTTAGGTGCCATGCCAAAATCAATTGGACCCTTGACATTCATTTTCACTGGTAGCGGAAATGTTAGCCAAGGCGGTCAAGAAGTGTTTCAAGAGCTTCCACATGAATACGTACCACCTGAAATGCTAAAAAAAGTTGCCGAACACGGCGGTAAACTTTATATTTATTTATTAAAAAATATGAAACATTCGATTTGATGCCCTTAGTGTTAGTTGCTCGAAGCAATTGATAAGGATACTTTTCTTCTTCGATAAGTAAAAGTTCGATCATTACACGTAGTTAAAAAATCTTTTTTGAGCGTGAAAACAAATGCTTTTCCAATTTGCTCTTTCAAAAGTTTAAATTATATCTTTAATCTCAATATTCCAAATTCTGACCTTACTTACGTGCAGTATTTATGGTTTTTTACAATAGCATTTGCCAGATATATTTTCTAAATAAAGAAAAGATTGATTTTGTTTTGAGGTCGTGAACCCTGAACAAGATTCAGGCTTCTTATCTCTTTCAAAATGCTATACAAACTTCAACTTTTGACTGACTTTACATGCCAGATGTTTTCAATTATATCATCGTTTATATTTGACGGATATTTTTATCGATGTCCCATTGGAAATTTTAATTGGCAAAAATTGTTTTAGATACAACAAAAATATATGGGTGCGAGGTAAGGCGAAGACATCATCTAGAAAGAAAAGAAGGAGGTGGTTTTGATTCTGACGAGTGTGACAAGCATCCTGAGAGATACCTTTCCACTTTCAGCAAAAAAATTGCACCATATGCATCAGTGATAATTAATGGAATATACTGGGCTGTTGATTCGCCTAAATTATTAACAATTCCAGACGCAAAATATTTGTTAAGGCCAGCTTACACTCCTTGGCTATCAGTAAGCGTCGGTGCTCCTGCTCTACCTCACAGAATGTTAGCGATCTGTGATATATCAGCAGATCCTGGAGGCAGCATCGAGTAAGATTTAAATCGTTTGATGCTCAAAAATAATTATCTAAATAATTCCACAGTTGTGTAAGAATTTTGATACATTTATCAATAATATCCGCGAACAAATTTTTCGACGAACAGTTTCTTAGACTTTGACAATAATTAATTAAATATTAATAAAACTGAACATTAACTTTAATTATTTTTTCACAACTTCAATAGGTTTATGAATGAATGCACAACAATTGACACACCATTCTGTTTATACGATGCCGATCGCAACAAGGATACGAAATCTTTTAAAGGGCCTGGAGTGTTAGTTTGTTCAATCGACAATATGCCCACTCAGTTACCGAAAGAATCCACTGATTTCTTTGGCAATCTTTTATATCCTTACGCGTTGGATATTATTCGGTCAGATGCAAAATTGCCATTGGAAGAACATAATTTCAGTCCAGCAGTACATGGCGCAATAATAGTATCGAACGGTCGGTTAACTCCAAATTTCGAATATATTCAAGAATTAAGACTACTAAATCATCGCTGTAAACACAAAGCAGACAATCGAGAACCACAATGTAAAAAGGTATCTTCCTTGAAATTTAACCATCCTTTGATTAAAAGGAAAAATTTCGGATATCATCCGACACGCATCTTGTTATTCTTTCTTTTGGGAATAGGTCGTCGTCTTAGGCGCAGGACATGTCTCCGCTCCTCTGGTTGAATACTTACACAGAGATGCTAATATACATTTAATTGTTGCGTCTCAGTTTAAAGAAGAGGCAGATGTACTAGCCAATAAATTTCCTGGCGTGGAGTCAGTTTTACTGGACGTAATGGAACGACCTGACACATTACACGATATCGTAAAATCTGCCGATGTAGCAGTTTCGCTGTTACCATACTCTCTACATCACGTAATTGCAAATGTATGCATAAACGCTAAAACACACTTGGTGACTGCAAGTTATACAAATGAAGACGTCAAAGCTCTGCACGAAGAGTAAGTATTAATTTCATGTAACGTATCTTTGTTATACTCTTAGTACTTTCGGTATATAGTTAATTGTACCTGTAAATAGTACCTGTATTGTTATCATATCCCGGTAACTAGAAATCGTGCTTTATTTCATTTTTGAAGACTATTATATTATTTGATATGGATTAATGTTCCATTACCGTAATTTTGCTGAATTCGCGTTTTACACTTTATAATTTAAAATATAAAATAATATTTAATAATCTGTTAATTTAGAAAATATCTTTGTTATTGTAGGAGCTGAGGAAAAGTGCGCGACTCAAATGGAAATGACTTGTGATCCATGGCCGGCACAAGCCATGCCTCTACGTACGTCGCCAGGAAAGTCATTAAGTCGTCTTTACTATTACACTTCTTGATAGGTATGAAGATTTCGGTCTCACATGATTGTCATTTGATTCTTTGGTGAAGATGTAGGAAAGATATTCTTATACCAATTTGTAATTTATACTTTTCTATGTTGTTTTCATAAGTTCCTCATATTTCGGAGAATTTCAGTTAAAACTTATACAGATGTGTGCATGATATATTTCCTTCCTTATTCCTTCAACAATCCTTTGCGAATGGGAAACCAGACTCAATGAATTAGAGTCACAGACTGGTTAACCAGGCGTACAATTAATAAACTTGTAGTGTACAACGCAGCTTATAATTAGAAAGCGTACATATGCAGCTTATATTCTACTCATGCAATGTCTTAGGATGTTTGTTATATGTACAGAGATTTACTAATTCATTATCTGTACTCATTAAAAAATTTTAAATATTATTTTCGTTTTAAAGATTGTAGAAATAGAATCCGGAGGAAGCCTTATGTCTGCCGTTCAGGATCTAGACTTTTTACCTGGCTTTGCACTGGAAGGTTTCCCAAACCGTGATAGCACAGTATACAGAGACTTATACGGTCTACATAACGCTAATACAGTTTTTCGGGGCACGTTAAGATTCAAAGGATTCTGCAAAACGATTCAGGCGTTACAACGTATTGGACTAACAAATCCTAGTCCACATCCGAGTTTACATCCAAATGGACCAGATATTACATGGGTACGTATATGTGTGTCTTAAATATTTATTAAATTATATAACGATGCTTCTTTCCTGTTTTAGAGAGCATTAATTTGCAACTTAGTTAATTTGGCAAATGACATGTTTTACGAAAATTTAAAAAGGAAACTAGCCGAAATGTTAAATTCGGAAGATGATGTGCAGGCGGTCGAGGACTTAGGACTTCTTCAGGAAGATTTGGTTTTGAAACTAAACACTCCTATTGATACCCTGACGCATTACTTATCGAAAAAGCTTTGTTTTGATCAAAATGAACGCGATCTTGTAATTCTAAGACACGACGTTGGAATATTATGGCCTGACAACAGAAGAGAAGAGAGAGGAATTAATTTAGTGTTATACGGAGATAAGCGCTATTCTGCTATGGCACGGACTGTCGGATATCCGACAGCCATCACGGTTAAAATGATCCTCGATGGTACAGTTCTTCTTTCACGTTAATATTAATTAATATTTCACTAATCTTTGTTCTTTAAATAGGTGAAATACAACAACGCGGTGTGGTTCTCCCGTTCACTCCAGATATCTATCGACCCATACTTAACCGATTAAAAGCTGAAGGAATAGAATTTGTTGAAACATCGAAGTGGATAACATGATAGCTTATCACTTAATATAAATAACGTGAAGTGCAGGTGTTATATATATAAGGTAGAATAAATTGGATTGTGGATAAATTGGAAGTGGATAACATGATAGCTTATCACTTAATATAAATAACGTGAAGTGCAGGTGTTATATATATAAGGTAGAATAAATTGGATTAAATAATCAGATTTTTCTCTTTTTTATTACTAATCCTTAATTTAATGATTCGTTTTCGATGTTGCCATCAAGTGTTTATAGAATTAATTTGCTAATTCCGATCTGCAACATATCTCTAATTGATAATGAACGGCGTCAATGATTTCAAGGAACTGGTTTTTCATTTCCCTAACTTTCACGTAAACGTCCTCTTTCATTAGATCGTAACACATAGCGATGAGTCCCATACCGAGCAGTAAATAAATAAAATTGATTATCAATTTGGTTTGACTCTCGGCGTTCAATTCGTTGTGCGTCCAACCGGGCACGAGATCACCCATTCCGATTTTGCACAAAGATGTCACGCAAAAATAAGCACTGTCTAAGTAATCCCATCCTTCCCACTCGGCGAACATTATCGAGCCGCCTAACACATATCCGAAGATCACCCAGAGGCAAGCTGTCGACGGTACCGTGATTCTCTGGCCAGGTTTCCGTTTCCCCGTACACTCATGTAACCATGTGTACAGCGAGCGAAAAGTTTGCGCCAACACCTTTCCCATATTCAGGAAATACAGCACGTAAAGTGGAATTCCCAATACAGCGTATAAAACTGTGACTGCTTTTCCCCAGGCAGTTTGTGGCACCAAAGTTCCGTAGCCGATCATCGTGAATACCGAGAGGCAAAACATCATCGCCGCCGGAAACGACCAGACATCAGTCGGTGTTAGACCGCTACAGTTTTCCTTCTTGTAGTTGGCCGTAAAATTGTCCTGATAGCGCTGGAGGATCCGGTTCGACACTACATGAAACGATGTTTTATCGAATACATTTATATTCCGATTACTCGCGGTGTTGTACCACAGCTCCTCGGCGCACTGCTTTCTGATCAATTCCCGAACGCAGATCGTCGATGGCATAATTGGACCTTGAGTCTCGATCATCATAAAGCCAAAAGCACCGATTATTGCGTAACCGACCACGAGTCCGCCAACGCCGACCTGGGTGCACATGAAGGCGACCAATTTTCGGCAACAGTCTTTTATGCGTTCTCGGAGATCTGTATCGGTTAACGTCGAATTGGAATCGCGACTCCTCAAGGAGGATCTTATCGGTACACGTGTCATTTTTTTATTTCCACACAGGGTTTAAATCAGTGAACAATACGTGAAACTGGGAAGCTCCACGTTGACCAGCACTAAATGATTTTCATGCCGCTTTTCTATTTCTGTACAAACTCGCCGCTTCGTATTACGCTTTCTCCTTCTCTTTTTCTCCTCTCAGTTCATTCTCTTCTCAGCATACCCTGTAGTTTCTACATATGTACCTAGCACCTACGCGTTCGGAGATATTTCGGATTTTCTTCAATAAAGAGATTGGTACAGAGCAGAGCTAGCACCTCGATCAGTTAAGCTGTAACTTACTTTACATAAAACATCTTTTATTCTATTTAAAACTATTTCGTGTATTTGTTGCATAGTGAGATATAGCGAACGAAAACGAATAAAGTTTTGAATAAGTTTTTACTTCAAATTGAGTTTTGAGAAAATTATTTCCACTACTAAAATAAACGCAAATAATTTTTATATATTGCCTTATTGTTAAGGCCTTAAAACAAATTTAGAACATCACTAGAAGCAATTTGGTGTAAATATCAGGATCCCCTTGAATTGCAAATCTGCGATCTATCATACGAATGAAATCAGCTCCTAACAATAATTCGAATGGCGTCAATCGATCCGAAATTGCATATGTAGTAATAGGATGCACTACTCACGATCAGTCTATATCGGCAGGAACTTCCTAAGCTTGTTTTCCGAACTGATAGAAGACTATTTTTATACAATTTAATCGAGCTGCATCGATAAATTTATATTTGTTACTTTGCAATGCACGTATGCACACCTTTTTTGATATCGATTATCGATCAGCGCGTGTATTGATCCATTATTTAAGTAAATATTCACGCGCCACCGTGTTGCCGTGCTGAATTATATCGCAGCACTCCTCTCTGATGTTGGCCTCCTCTGTAGAGGCAGCTTGTGGCAATGCGTCTGAAGTCTCGACACTTAAACATCCCATACTCCTCTCCTTTGTTTGATAGTTACGCATCAAATGATAATTCTTTGCTCCACATGAATGACAACTCCAAATATAGTCGGCTAAAATTGCCTCATTGAAAACTTCCGAACCAAATCCAAAAATTATTCCTACTATGTAACGTATTGTTGAATTAATCTAATATCATTGATTACTATTAAACGATCATGTATTTCTTATTTCTGTAATAAAATAATAAAAAATTAACAAATCAACGTATTCGAAAGTAACCATGTGTATGTATATTCAATTTTTTGTCTACGTCAAGCCACTTAAATATCTGCATGCATATGTTGCATTTATATCTGTGAGTCGCAGTCTGTAGTGTGCAAACGCACCGTCTATTAATTCAGTAGGACATGTGCAAAATCTGTTGGCGTTGCTAGATAATTTGAGAAGAAGGTCAGTTGAATTTCGGTTGTCCACGCTGCACCACCGTGCGAAAGTAACGAACGCATTGCCTACTTGTACATATGATATGATATTAGAATGAATTTAAAATATTTTATATATTTATTAATATTCAGTCATTCAGGTAAGTCAGCATACATTTCTCTAAACAGAATAAAAAGTATGCTTCATTATTGCTGATTCCTACCAAATATAAGTACATACATGAACTTCTACTACCGACAACATATTTAAAGAATACACTGAAATGAACATTTATACGTATTAAACAATGTATCGTTTCCGAAACTTGACCTTAATCATTCCTTATTCAGAATCGAGCACATATTTTAAAACTATATTTAGCTGAGTTATAGACAGTAGTGTCCGATTTAAAGTACCAAAGGTGCATCGTTGACATTAGCATTAGCTCATGTAGACCGCGGGAAAATTGTCGCATGCACGCCTATGAATTATTATAATTACGTAACTGAGACGACAACTGCACTAACTATCACTGCTTTATGTTTTTATCAAATTTGTGGTGCACATTAGATGATTCTAATACCGGTGACACACCAAAGCGCACACCTGTAAGGGTTCATAAAATTTATTTGACACATGTTTCGAACTTAAAATGTAAATAATCTTTAATTAAAATTTGTCGCAAAGAGAAAAATTGTAAAACGTATACAACGCTGCTTTGTAACGGTTCCTTCATATTAAATTGCATTCGTAAGGAAAAGGGAAAAGAGGGAAATATGATCAGAAAGTATACGTACGATGTGCAAAAATTATGTACAAGAGTCTATTAGTCTACCCATTTTTTATGTAACTAGTTCATACGCAAGGTAATCACAATGCCTAGTACAATGCAGAAAATAAATCTCTGTAGTAGGGTCTCGTGCAATCTCGGGGCTATCTAGCTAGATTAACGTCGTGTACATCAGTAGTATGGTCATCGCTGTTACGTTCGTGTCATCAAGTTATCACAATCTTTGACAGGTAGCGTTTTTACAATGAAGAATTCGTATAAATTTTTAACAATCATAGGTAAGAATATATTTTACAATTTGAATCAACTTCTGTATCTATTTCATTTATATCTAAATATTTCTTTACAAGTGAATACCGTCATTATGTATGAGCGCGAAATTACGTATCTAAATTAAGTAATTTCTCTAACAAAGTTCGGATCTTATCTATTTCCAGTTATAAGTTACTAATAAATACTTTATTTACAGTTTTGGACTAAAATTAGAAGTGCTAAAATCTAAATAAAAAGATTATGAAAAATCATTTATTATAACAAAATCAAATTCTAAAAGAATACCAAACGTTATACTGTAGCAGATTAATAATAATAGTAACTAAATTTTCATAATAATAGTAAATAAAATTTCTTTCAGAATGCTCTTGCATTTCAGTGAAATATCATTGAGTGTATGAAAAATGTAATTGCATCACATGTAATATTTGTGTTATACGCATACAGTACCCTACGCGTAAAAATTTTGTACGGAGCATGCTCTGCGTTAAAAAAAAATCGTGATAAAGGAGCAAATTAACGAAAACCCTCTTTTAATGACCGGAAGCTTTTGTTATGCTCATTAAAATTCGTTATTCGTCGAATTCTTCATCAGTACATGTACGTAAATGCCCTAGTCCTAATTTAAAAGCATTGACATCTCTTTGAGGGTCAATTAAGTGCTAATTTAAAACTTAGAAAGCTGTCGAAGTTGTTTTTCGAATTTCTTTATTATTACCTTACCTGGCTAAAAACAAAACAGTATTAATAAAAGTGTACTTGCATAATGTTCAATGTAGTCAACGGTCAATGAGGTTAATTTTATTTCCTGCCACACGCATTACTTGTCGAATTTATTGAATGATGAACTTCTACCGCAAACTGATACGCGATTAAAAATGTCCATATTGAGTTTAAGGGCAAGAACAGTTTAGGAAGGTAATGCTTCATGCCAGACTAACGTAACGTAATGAAACAGTGTGATTACTGCAAAATTTAATGAAAAAAAATATAAAAATTGTCTTCAAAAAATATACACAAAGATATTGCACTCGAAGACGTTTTTCGTTAGGCATAGAGACATTAAAAAACAAATTTGGTAGGTCCAAATAAATATTTGAATAACTAAATAAAAAACGTGTGCATTTCAGTTTTAATTTGAATGTAAAAACAAATATTTATTACTTAATGTTCGTGAGATCTAAAAATAAATAAATATTAATTCTGAACTAGTTCATGCAGTCTTTCCGATTCCACCTATTGCTCTTTTATTCTCGGCGTTTAAACGCATTGATGCCGTGAAATGAGGTTCAAGAAGCAGATTATATATTGAAGGGATTATACATATTGGGTTCATAAAATTTATTTGACACATGTTTCGAACTTAAAATGTAAATAATCTTTAATTAAAATTTGTCGCAAAGAGAAAAATTGTAAAACGTATACAATGCTGCTTTGTAACGGTTCCTTCATATTAAATTGCATTCGTAAGGAAAAGGGAAAAGAGGGAAATATGATCAGAAAGTATACGTACGATGTGCAAAAATTATGTACAAGAGTCTATTAGTCTACCCATTTTTTATGTAACTAGTTCATACGCAAGGTAATCACAATGCCTAGTACAATGCAGAAAATAAATCTCTGTAGTAGGGTCTCGTGCAATCTCGGGGCTATCTAGCTAGATTAACGTCGTGTACATCAGTAGTATGGTCATCGCTGTTACGTTCGTGTCATCAAGTTATCACAATCTTTGACAGGTAGCGTTTTTACAATGAAGAATTCGTATAAATTTTTAACAATCATAGGTAAGAATATATTTTACAATTTGAATCACTTCTGTATCTATTTTATTATATTCTGTATATTTCTTTACAAGTGAATACCGTCATTATGTATGAGCGCGAAATTACGTATCTAAATTAAGTAATTTCTCTAACAAAGTTCGGATCTTATCTATTTCCAGTTATAAGTTACTAATAAATACTTTATTTACAGTTTTGGACTAAAATTAGAAGTGCTAAAATCTAAATAAAAAGATTATGAAAAATCATTTATTATAACAAAATCAAATTCTAAAAGAATACCAAACGTTATACTGTAGCAGATTAATAATAATAGTAACTAAATTTTCATAATAATAGTAAATAAAATTTCTTTCAGAATGCTCTTGCATTTCAGTGAAATATCATTGAGTGTATGAAAAATGTAATTGCATCACATGTAATATTTGTGTTATACGCATACAGTACCCTACGCGTAAAAATTTTGTACGGAGCATGCTCTGCGTTAAAAAAAAATCGTGATAAAGGAGCAAATTAACGAAAACCCTCTTTTAATGACCGGAAGCTTTTGTTATGCTCATTAAAATTCGTTATTCGTCGAATTCTTCATCAGTACATGTACGTAAATGCCCTAGTCCTAATTTAAAAGCATTGACATCTCTTTGAGGGTCAATTAAGTGCTAATTTAAAACTTAGAAAGCTGTCGAAGTTGTTTTTCGAATTTCTTTATTATTACCTTACCTGGCTAAAAACAAAACAGTATTAATAAAAGTGTACTTGCATAATGTTCAATGTAGTCAACGGTCAATGAGGTTAATTTTATTTCCTGCCACACGCATTACTTGTCGAATTTATTGAATGATGAACTTCTACCGCAAACTGATACGCGATTAAAAATGTCCATATTGAGTTTAAGGGCAAGAACAGTTTAGGAAGGTAATGCTTCATGCCAGACTAACGTAACGTAATGAAACAGTGTGATTACTGCAAAATTTAATGAAAAAAAATATAAAAATTGTCTTCAAAAAATATACACAAAGATATTGCACTCGAAGACGTTTTTCGTTAGGCATAGAGACATTAAAAAACAAATTTGGTAGGTCCAAATAAATATTTGAATAACTAAATAAAAAACGTGTGCATTTCAGTTTTAATTTGAATGTAAAAACAAATATTTATTACTTAATGTTCGTGAGATCTAAAAATAAATAAATATTAATTCTGAACTAGTTCATGCAGTCTTTCCGATTCCACCTATTGCTCTTTTATTCTCGGCGTTTAAACGCATTGATGCCGTGAAATGAGGTTCAAGAAGCAGATTATATATTGAAGGGATTATACATATATACACGATACTTTAAAATGCGAGTATTTCAAAAATGTTTTTTTAAGTTAAAACTTTCAACGATTTTTCTAACACTTATGTTACTATTGAAATATACGTATGTCTATTACGGAGTATCTTACAACTCTTAGCTACATTAAAAATATATTTTTTTATGCTCATTCTAAAACTAATTTACTTATTAACGAATATTGTAATAATAATTGTAATAAATGTGCACGCATACAGAACAATCCTATGTACAGTAGGATGTGACACATTAATTTGCTTCATGTACTCAATCATTGGTTGGTTTCCGGATCTCTCTGAACGTGTTAACGAAATCATTGTATAAAACTATAGGAACGTGCGTATAAAATGTTACGTGAGTGAGTCAGTATTAATCTACTTTAGTTAATAGAAGAGAAAGAAAGTAAGATTTTTCAAAAAGGCTTACGCAGTGTCGGCACGAAATGTTTCGTTTTTACATCTATTACATTCGTTTCGTTAAATTCTGAAATTATGTTGAATTTGTGAACTTCAAATCGAGATTTTAATTTTGTTTCAGGTGTATTTTCAGTTACAGCAGCTCACGATTGGTCATATTGGGGTCAACATGGTATATATATTTTTCTAATATATGTATATATAATTTTGAATAATTTTATTTATGTAAATATATCTCTATAGTTTACTAAATGAAGAGATAAACAAAATGAAATATATAATATAATTCTTGGAAACACACCTAACAAAGTTTAAATGTATAAATATCTTTGATTTCTTATAAATGCTTATTCACTTCTTTTTTAGACGATAAAAAGAAATAACTATATTATATAGATCCTTTCATTTGAAGAAAAAATTTGTAAGATATGTTATAAAAATATATTAAAGCTTTATGGCTTTCGACTTCTTAGGTCCAGCACACTGGCCAGGATTATGTCTAACCGGAACGAGACAGTCCCCAATAAATATTCCTACCGAGAGCACTGCTAAAACTGATCTCGGTTCACTTAAATTCATAAGATACGATTTTGCATTTCCTGGCAACATAACAAACAATGGTCACTCTGGTAAGCAACAACGGGAAAGCAAATATAACTCGATCGCATACGCATTTATAAGATTTTAAGTTATCACTTCTATGAATAATTTATATACAATCGTATATATGTTCTAGTACAAATAAAATTAAATGGTGTACCAATCCATCTCGAAGGAGCGAATTTACCGTCTACGTATATTTTAGAACAAATTCATTTTCACTGGCCTGCTGAGCACACTGTAGATAATAATCGTGACGCATTGGAGTTGCATTTCGTTCATTATAACAATAAGTATAATAACGCAAGTGTGGCTTCACAACATGAAAACGGAATTGCTGTTGTCGCCGTTTTATTTAAGGCATGATATTATAATAATGTGCAGCACATACACGCTATTTATTTCTCCGAAAGATCTTTATAATTCTTTCTTTACAACTTGTGAGTTTTAAACATAAACATAACGCCAACACTGTGGAATATTATTACAGTCGAATACAAAAGACAACGCGGAAATAATACCAATATTGAAAGCAACAGAATCAATATCGAATGGGATTGGGAAGAGTACAGAATTAATGGAACCAAAAATTATTCCTTCACTTTTTTTACCAAAGGATCATACTACATATTACCACTATGAGGGATCTTTAACCACTCCCGGATGCCAAGAAACTGTAATGTGGTATGTTCTTACTGAGAAACTCTCTATATCCGAGAGACAGGTGCGTACATACATTTAGCCCCAATTTTAGGGCTTACAATTAGCTGTGAGAGTTTGAGCCAAAGTATCGTTGTTTAACTGATCGACTTCATGCGATTCCCTTATTTCTTTTTGCAGTTAAGTATTTTTAAATCGGTCGGAACAATCAATGGCACCTTGAGCTTTAATTACAGACCAGTTCAAGCACTTGGACAAAGGAAAGTTTATCATCATCTCGACCAGTACTCCGACGCAGCATTTCATTCATATAATTTATTTTGTATGTGTTTTGTTCTTTTAATAAGCGAATTATTGTAATTAATTATAATAAAATAGACAGTAGATTATTTAATTTAATAGAATGTAATTGAATTCATTTGTCTTCATGTATGTTCTCGACTCAAGTGTATACACAAATCACGGATTGGTTTAAAAGCGCAAGCATAAATTTAGACGATTTTTAAATATGTTAAAAAGAAAAAAATTGGCGATTATCAAATTCGTACATGCGTATTTGTATTAAGTATTCAAAGTTCAAACTACGGTGTTGGGACTAATAAACTCGATGGCTTGCTTTTTCTGTTACTATGCTATAAAGTGGAAATATCCTCAATTGACTATTACTTCATAATTTTGAACAGACGTGCGGGTCGGCAATTCCCGATTATGATTTCTCTCATTTTTTACGGCTACAAAGCCCTACTTATAACTTGCTAACTTAATTAATTAAATATAAAGAGCAAAAGAGATAAAAAGATTATGTTTTAAAATGAAATTCTTTATTACTTAACAGTATTTCTTTGTAATTAATTAATATTGGTACTAATGTAACGTGTAAGTTTATATTCGTTGACTCAATGAAATATTCAATAAAAGTCAAGCGATTCATTTACTTACTGCTGTCTAATTTTAAATCCACTGGGAACCTCACAATCTTTGCAATCTTTAAGCCCTAGCTGTACAGCTAGGGACAGCGAATCGTAGCCACCTCGTTTGGCTGTGTGCGTCCCCTAGGCGGACGAAATTTAAAAAGAGTATGAAGTCCAGGCTTTGATATTGCAATGCTCGAAGCAGAATATACTGTTTGACGTAGACATAATTTTCACGTTTGAAAGTGACAACATCTTTAACCTGCGTGAAAATAAATATTTGTATGTATAATTTGTTAATGTGAATTGTGAAATTATTTCCAATCTGTTTAATCGTTGCAAGTAGCTAAGAACTGATTTAGCGGTGATTTAGGTATTACGATATTTGATTTTGATAAACCGAGCCATTATTCTCCCCGATTAATTAAAACGAAGGACAAGGCCAGTGACAAAGAAGGAACGTCGAGTAGGTGGTGCAGTAGTAAAAGTCAGAACGAAATTGAATATTTTCTCTATCTTTCGATATTCAGATATCTATACGATTTGATAACTCTTTACAAAATTCGTATATTTACATTTATCACTTCGCTCGGTCATTTGGTAAAGGATCGCGAAATAAAACCGCCTAGATTTCTTTCCATTCATTTATCAATCAATACAAAATTCTTATATCTACATTTACTCGCTCTCACATCAAGTCATTACATTTCAACATACAATTT
>SHCU01000125.1:81191-131739 GCA_004307685.1 Ceratina australensis
CGAGCTGCTTATCAAAGCAATAGAAAGAAAAGAAAGAGGACGTCTTAGTTGAGTGAAAGTCCGTTAACCTGGATTCCCGTATTCTTCCGTTTATCCTCATGGGAAGAGCAATATTTAATTCAGTCTTACGTTGTACACCGCCGCGTAAGCATCGTTATTCAGTATCGGTACACGTGATTTTTTAATTCATTCAGAAGCATCATTAAAATATTTCCATAACAGAGCTCGCAGCTTATTACCATATTTTCATATATCATATCATCTTATCAACGTTTATTTTATCTTCGCATAGGAAGTACGTAAACTTTTAGTTTCTTCAGAATGAGAAAACGAAAAATGTGATAATAAGTGACAATTAAGTAATTATAGTAATTAAATTTTCTCGCGCTGCAGATATTTTTATTCGACAGCTACACGATCATAGATATTTAAAGAAATAATAAAGCGAAATTCAGTGGCGCGTGTAAGTTTTCAAATTTTGTTAACAGCTACAGTGGCTTGGACGAAAGACATCCGAGAATGGAGCTTACGCCACCAAAGTTCGAATTGTTGGACGAAGAGACGACAAAGAAGAACTTGAAATTGTTTAAAGGCGAGAGAACGGGCTGGGTTCTTGTAGGCCCGAAGAAATGGTGTTTTCCGTACAAATACACGGAGGAAGGCAAGGGGTATTACAATTTCCAAGCTAGGCCCGATGACACTTGGGTCTTGTCTTACCCAAGATCGGTAAATACACTTTTGAACTCTACTATTAAGAGTATCATAGAATGTTTGTTAATTAATATTAAGTTTTACATAAAATTCAAAGAACTTCAGTCAAATCGCGCAAAAGACTTGAGCGACACATAAACGCACAGTGTATGATCGATTCCCGATTTCGATCATTTCGATTATCGAGATTCACAAGAAGGCCGAATTTAATTTTAATACTCACTTTAGAGATTGTTTTTCTTTTATTTTTTTCGAAGGGTACCACCTGGACTCAGGAGTTAGTTTGGCTGTTATCGAATGATTTAGATTTCGAAAGGGCGAAAACAGAGTATCTGGCGGAACGATTCCCTTTTCTTGAGTACGATTATATTTTTTTATGGTTAAAATAGTACTGTGCAAAAAAAGTTGAGTGCAACTTAAATTGCATGCAAGTAAATACATGGTTACGTGCAAATAGCATACAATTATACTATGAAGGACAAAGGAAACGGAACATAAAAATTATATGCTTGCACGACTAAAAGAAGTCATATTTTAAAAGTAAAAATTACTTTTAGATTTAGCATGTACCATCATCCAGAGGTAACATTGGAATTTTTAAAAATGAACGAAGGCAATAAAGATAAACAAGAATTATGTAGAAGAATGTCAGAACCGTTATACAACATTCTACCAAAGATAACTTCGAAGAGATTCATTAAATCACATTTTCCGTTTAGCTTGCTACCAAATATTCTAGATAGTGGTTGTAAGGTGAGACAATAATTATAGACACAATTAGAATCGCAGATTTTATGCATTAATGCATAAATACATAGAAAATATTAGCACTGCATGTAAAGCATAAGATATAAAAATATAAAACACTAAAGGCATACTACAATATATAAATGTTTGTAAAGAAGCTGTTATTTAAAACTCATTCTTTAAAGTGATATCATAAATATTTTATTTTAACCGGCAGAAATCAAATTTCTGTTCTATTTTTATTGATATAAGTTTTTAAACAATATATATTGTTTTATTAAAGATAATCTATGTTGCGAGAAATCCCAAGGACGTTGCTGTCTCTTGGTACCATTTGAACAAAGCAATCAAAACGCAAGGGTACATAGGTGATTTCGAAACATTTTGGGATTTATTTCAAAAAAACCTCGGTAAGTAGTTGTAGTAATAGTATTTGTTATAACTCTAGCTTTATCGGCTGATTAAAAAGAATAAGTCACTTATTCAAATCAATTATTGAAAAATATTAATAATTTAATAAAAATTATAACACCTATCTTATAAAAATAAATAATCGAATAATAAGTAAACCGATGTTTCTGCTAGTCCCTTGGGCTCCTTATTGGGAACACTTAAAGGAAGCATGGGCACAGAGGGACCATCCAAACGTTTTATTCATGTTCTACGAAGATATGAAGCAGGACTTTCCGAAAGCGATTAAACAGGTGGCTAAATTCCTTGGTAAATCTTTTAGAGAAGAACAATTAAAAGAATTAGCAGATTATTTGGATATTAAAAATTTTCGTAACAACCCGATGGTTAATTCATCGGAATTAAAAGATTGCGGGGTGATAGAATCAGGAGTATTTGTAAGGAAAGGTCAAAGCGGCGGGTGGAAAGATATGTTCTCCCCAGAGCTTAATGCCAGAGCTGATAAGTGGATAGAAGAAAATATGAAGAAATTTGACATTAGATTTCCATACTTTGACATTCTTAACAACAGTAATTAATATTATATACCATAATTGTCGTTGTTCATTTATTTTTGTTATCTCTAATAATGAGAATTCATATATTTTTCTGTTATAGAAAATATATTTTAAGTTACGACAGTGTATGTACATTAGTTTATTAATATAAAATTATTTTATTGTTGGTTCCTTTTTTGTATGGACATTAAAGGAGATAGATACCGGATTCCTTAGTGCGTAACGCAATTCGTCTCCTACGTGATGTGACAAACACTTAAGTCTAAAAGCCTTCTTTTTTAACAGCATTTTTACATAATTAGGCCCAGGACAGTCTAACTCTACAATAGCGTACACACTATTATCGTCCCTAAAGCCGAGGTGCTGAAGGCTTATCTTCACGTTATATGGCATTTCACTTGGAAGAATATCCATTAATTGAGCTCGAACCGTTTCCACTATCAATGTTGCAATTGGCTGATCAGTATAAGTACCTTCCCTGTATTCCCAATCCTTTTCTTTGGCTGAGTCAAGCAAATAATTCTACAATAACAGTTGCACCATTAAAATAATTGAGATCAATTCTTGAAGTAATAGTTTTTTTAAAAAACAAGTTAATACCTTCTTTATAGAAAAGATCTCTGTAATAACATATGATTTCATTTAAAAAAAGTATATATTCTCTAAGTATTCATTTAAAGAAAAATTAATCACTGAGTTATATGCTCCCTAATATCATCCAACTTATATTTGAAACATTATTAAAATTATTACTTTAGAAGACAAAAAAACTAGTTCCACTTATGTGACCTATCCTTTATAGTATTAACAGCATCATTGCCATTGAAATATAAATTATGTATTACCTTTAAATCATCTACTCCATCTCCAGTAAGCCCAGACACCATAAATATATCATTAAATTTTGGATAATCTTCTTTGTTTGATAATATTCTTGCCAGCTCTAAAAGAGGTTCTTTTTTCTTCAATCTATCGACTTTGTTAAGTATCAACAATACAGCTGCATCTTCTCTTTTATTTTCTATGTATTCAAGAAAGAATTTATCAAACTTATGCCTGGTATATACATTAGTTACATCTTGTATTATTCCAATAACATCTGCCTGAGAGATTGAATTCCTTGGATCTTCTTTAAATGTTTCTAATAACTTGTATTTTTTCATCTCGCTAAATGTTGTCAATCCTGGCGTGTCCATAAATATAATTTGTGTATTTCCTTCTGTATATATTGCATTTGTTTTATGCATTGTTGTGTGTACTTTCGACGATGTAGGGCATATCTACTTTTAAAATAAAAATCTTAATTAATCAAATTTATTTTATACATAATTTCCAAGTAAATGGGAATACGTACAGATCTGCGCATAAGTTTATTCACTAGTGTGCTCTTTCCAACATTTGGCAAACCTATCATAGCAACTTTCACCAATTTCTTAGGTCCCTTACCCAATTGTTGATCATTATTAGATTTAAATGCGAGTTCTTCTTGATTGTTGCTGCCATTGCAAACAGTAGAATTGAAGAAAGAACGCCTCAACAAATGCAATTCACGTTGGAACACACACTTTCTGATCATGAACAACATTGCTCCAGACTCAATCATTTTTCAGCAAAATTTATTTCTCCGATTTTTCTAGCCACTGATACAAACACTACGAAGGCTCTTAGACCTGAGTCTGCATAGCCCTTTTTTCAGTAAAATTAACACATAAAATAAGTTATTGAATTTAATATCTTTTTCATGTTTACTTATACAAAACGCTATAAGTATATATTCACAACATTACGTGGACATTGAGTAGAAAGTTTAGGAATTAAAAAAATGATAGTTTAATCAAATTCATAGAACCTCACGTGCTTTACTATGTCCGACCATAATGTTATGATCATATGGCTATAACTCACAAAATGTTCGTTCGAGGACAAAACTTTTTAATTGATAATTTTATAGTGTCAGTATTTTTTATTTAAACATCTGATCGAATATCCGTTCGAAAAACTTCATCCGAATAATTAATATCCATTTAATTTGCCATTATATCTTGTGTCGACTGATATCCTGACCTCGCGGACACATCGTCGCCATCGTCGCTGACTGAACGACGGAGTAGAACAGAAGCTTCATTCAGGGTCCTGTTTAATAAACGCCACCTATTGGGTGTTATACATACCTTATAATTTAGCAGATAAAATTGATATTCTGCTTTATCGTGCCGCAAGCAATCATTGATTTGTTAAATGGTCTTTTCATTTATTTTATAACATATTCCATTGATTTTTTATGCACTACTACAGTGAAGATATTGTTAAAGAGTAGCAGCATAAAATGGGCTTGGTGGGCCCCAAAAGGTCGGTAATCCCTCTTCTCGGTGGTGGTAAGTATGAATATGGATGCATGCTGAAATAATCGTTGCGGCTATATTTCGTAGATTTCAGGACCTTTCAAGCCCCTTTTTCCTGCTTAACTTCAACATGAACATCCTTACCCATATATATATACATTTCCTCCATATATGTTCGACTACGATAACCACATGTTTTATATATAAATATGTATGTGAGTTGTTCAGTGGAGTCTCATTTCCTTTTTGTTAATATTTAAGACCAAACATGTTTTGCATTTAATTATAATATGAGAATCAGAACAAATCTATCGATGCAATGAATAAATTGTAGAACAAATTGCACGCGGTACTGGTCGTTGGTAGAAGCAGCTAGAAGTTCCATATAAGGGCAAGAATATAAATTAAAGAGTAAACTATTCATACTTTTTGAATTAATCAAAGAAAGAGTCCGGAAAATATGTGATTAAAGTTTATATGGGATTATACCTTGGTGTACCTGAAATGAAAGTAATTTGTTCAATAAGTAGTTAGTAAACGCGATTGAATATCATCGGTCAGCTGATCAGTGTCGCGCAGTCGCTAACGTATTACTGCATAGGCGTAAACGAAGAAAGTTCCCCGCTTCAAACGAACGACGAGTTTAAATCCGTACGCGCAATAATCTAGTTACCGTTGCTTGAGAACGACGGAACATTGTCCGGGTGAAATGGAGTAAACGTAACTCGTCGCGTGTGGAAAGCATCGACGAGGAGACAGGCGAAGAATTTTTGTCGCGTTACGCCATGTTCATCAACGTGAAAAGACAGCACCAGATGTATCGCAAAGTTCGTGCAAAATGTCTGTGATGATTTCTCGTACGCGTCGAAACAATGCTCACGTGTTCATCCGAAATAGCGCGACGTTTACTTTAACGTACAAACCGCAGCACGGCAAGTAAATGGTACGTGAAATTTCTTAGCACGTCATGTTACAGTGCTCTACACGGTCTTCTCTTTTTAGAATTTCATAGTAGACTTCTGCGAAACTTTCGTATCTTTAATCTCTCTGCTCAGTTCAACGAGACAAGCAAATATGTATAAGTTCCAACCGTTTGTGTTCGTGAGACATGATCCCCTAAGCGTCGAACGGCCCAAGGGTAGAAGTGGTCACAGAATAGTCTGTGATCACAGAAACTTGTATTCTTATGGTGGATTCAATCCGTGCATTGCTGACTCTGATCCTGACATGTTGCACGATGCCACATGGCTGTCTACGAAGCCACTGTTTAAAGAAGTTTGGAAGTTTAATCTTGTTACACAAGAGTGGAAGCTCTTGCCAGGGAGAGATAAGATGCCCAATGAGTTAGCATCTAATGCAGTGATTTTAAGGAATAATGTCTTGATAGTTTACGGCGGGACAGCTGTACCATTCGGACAGAATTGTAGCAATCGCCTTTATGTTTGCAACGTTGACGATGGAAAAATGCATGCAATTCCAGCACAGGGAGACCTACCTGAACCACAATATGGACAAGCTCTAATATGCCATGGTCCATATTTGTATACTGTTGGCGGTACCACAGGCTATGAATATACTTGCGACATTCATAGATTTGACCTTAGATCTGGTATTTGGGAAACTGTTTATATATGTTCTGGGAGAGACCAGAATGAGCCCACAGGAAGATACAGACACGAATTAGCATTTGATGGAAAGCTTATATATGTTTTGGGTGGAGGAACAAGTAGTGAAGCTTTTGGATTTGCTGTATGTAAATCTGAACATAATTCTATTATTTAAACTATGTTCAACTTGTTTCTCATTATTCATTTTATATTTAGGAAATCCCAGCGTTTGACTTAGAAACAAACAGATGGTTGACAATAAACACTTATAACGATAATAATATTTATTCAGTACCCGAACCTAGACTTTGCCATGGTTCCGTGCAATATACAGATGGAAAAACAGGCGTAACGTTCGTTGTCATTTCTGGAGGATACAATGGAGATCACATATTCTCTGATGTTTGGCGATTAAATTTGAAACTCTTACAATGGACATGTTTACGAAAATGTATACTGCCATGTCCTGTATATTTCCACTCTGCTGCCCTTACTCCTGAAGGGAGGATGTATATATTCGGCGGTATTATTAAAGACAATAACAGGGTTGGTATCAATCTTGTGTGATTCATGTGAACTCTGGCATGATTTTCAAAATTATTTTAAAAACTTGTTACAGATTGTAAGGACAGACGAGGTTCACTCCGTTTGGCTGACGATTCCTAAATTATCGGAAATATGCTGGCAAGCATTAATTCATTACTATCCAGAAACTTTTAAACGTAAATCGCAAGATGAATTGCTTCACATGGGTATACCTCTAAAATTTGTGAGGAGAATCGATTGGTACGATGAATAATATATAAGAAATCTTCTTTGATATCTGCACATTTGAAACATTACTACTCCGACCATTGTTATTAATTATTTATTGCATGAATATTATGATTGTTGAACATTATTGCCATAATTTATTTACGATATCTTCATAAGAATGTATAAATGCAGCGTTCATCAATGAAGATGATAAATATTCTCAATGGATCACTTTCTTTAGATTTTTTGGCTTATATTATGTGATTACATAAGGATAGAGAAGGATTAAAATGTAAATGATGTATGAAAATGTAAATGATGTAAAAACGTTTCATTATTTAATCTATGTAGGTCCGTAAAGGATGAAGAAGTCACAAGTGGAATTTTTTCTACAAGAAGTTTTGCTGCTGGATGACGTATTTTTTCCTTCATTACCACTTTTTACGAGAGTTATATATGTTCTATACATATTATTACATATTATATTCTCTCTAGGCAACTTATTTCTTGAATCATATTCTGGGCTTACATCTTTTTTTCTTTAAATTTTATTGATTAATTGATCCATTTATCCTTTTATTTGAACTTTTGACAATGATTTTTATAATTGACGAAACATGTTATACAACATTACTGGCAAATGTGCTGACTAATTTTACATTACGCGTTATGATGCAATGTAGATTTTCGATACGAAGGGGAAAAGATTATACTGTTTTTTCTTTGTCCCCATTGCAAGATGTCCTCCATTGAAGTTTATTATACCTTTGTATATATGTAGATGTAAATAAGTAATAATGAATGGATCTTACGATTAGATAAAATTAGTTATGTGTGCTAACATATTGCGTATATATCTTGGACTAAAGAAGGAAAATCAAGGGCATGTAAAAAAAGACGTTAAAGAACGTTATCTTACTTCGACCGTGACGATTACTATAAATGACGAAAAATGAGTTTGTGTAACATTGTGATATCGATGTAACAATATGTATATTGTGTGTTAGGCAAAATCTTTCGCAATAAATAATCATTTATTTTAAAACAAACACTAACGCTTAATTGTTAAACAGAAATTATATGTTTTCAAATACAGATCGACAGTACAAATTACACACAATTTATTAGACGAAATAAGTTTAGACGTTCAGGTAACAGATTTTAATTTGAGTTTGAAGACACGAGTACTCAGATTAATTTTGATGCGAGATGAGATAAATCATTTTATTTGATGTTTCTATTTAAGAAAATTGACCACAGAAAGTGCTCCATTGCAATTGCCTTTATACTATTGTGTCACATAAAGATATTAATGACACGATGTCTAATTGTACATTATTTTTTTAATAAGCGTAATAACTATAACAGCCCTGTGAATGTGAATAACGGAATACCAAATCCAAGTAATTCTACGACTCATACTCTTGTAGCATTGCTGCATGTTTTTGCAATAAATAACATTTTTCAATAAAAATTCAAATATATGTCAGCGAAATACTATCACTTTACTTTAAAGAAGAAACTTCGATCTCTAGATAACGTACGGTATAGAATATTGCCCTTCTTTGCATTCGCAGTTTGTCTGATTGCAGAATCTCATATCAACTAGAAAGCGTATGTACTTGCGTACGTTGTTGTAATTTGGGAGTACAAAGTAGCTTACTTTACTTTAAGTGCGCAACGTATTTAGAGGTACATCTAATTATCTTTATCAGACTCGACTTTATCGAGAAAGTACGCGAGGGAACATAAAACGATGGTAAATAGGAATGTTACAATACACGAGCCTGTATGAAATGCGACGAAACTCTTGCCTTACAATTAGATAAATTAAATGTATTCAATTCTGAATGCGATCAATCAACAGGTAGCACACAAGAATTACATTTTTATGTAGATGTGAAAGTTGTTTCTTTCCTCGGTGCTATTTATCTAAATTTAAGGAACCGCGCCATAGGCGCGAGTATTAAAGATAAATTGTAAATAGTGAACTTAATACATCCAAGCAGATAAGCTGTCGAGTTATTTCTCGTTGCACATTAAATATTTCTAGTACTATACGAACAAGCGATTATCAATTTTACAGTTATGTACTTTTCGTAATTATGAACTCAAGTAAATGTTGTAATCAACAAGTGCTCCTCGATGCTTTTTAGTAATCATGCAATTGTACATAGTGCATCTCAAATTTGAAACGTCGTGTACCGCGACTTTATTGTGCACGAAGTTGTCAAAGAATAGCGGTTGTGTAAATAGCGCACCGAAATTTAAATTATTAACATTAAATGAAGCAATTAAGATCTCGTTACACCGCCTGGATGTTAATTCCACTCATTGTCTTTTATCTTATTAAACAATAGCGATGAAAGTATTTTACAGTGAACACATTGCGATTGTCATCGTCTCCTCAAACATTCACGATGATACTTTCGAGATGTCAACCATCAGATACTTAGTAGATATTACTATCCATATCTGCTCATACAATATTCATCGTCGAACTTACCAATGTTTTATTACTTAGTATAATAAAAACGAGAGGTTGTAAATTATAAATTTCAAATACTTTGCCTATGGACGAACGAGACGTAACAGNCTTAGTAGATATTACTATCCATATCTGCTCATACAATATTCATCGTCGAACTTACTAATGTTTTATTACTTAGTATAATAAAAACGAGAGGTTGTAAATTATAAATTTCAAGCTACTTTGCCGATGGACGAACGAGACGTAACAGTAACCCGTTAACGGAAAGTTCGTATCTTTCGGTAGTATCTGGATAAACAGAAAAATGTAATACCGTTGTACGAAAATAAATATATTTTACAAAAGTCGTTGGTTCTTCGACAAAAGCGCAGTGATAAATATTGTAAATTAATTCCGTTGCGAAAATAAGTGGAAATATTTTATATTATGCTTTGTGAAAGGATCGCTGTAATTTACAATCGACTGTATACATATGTATATTAACCGATGGGAAGATAAACACGTTATATAAACTGCTCTTTCCAAATCATCCCTATTATCAAAATCATACGTTCTGGCTGTCATTCATGCGCAGATCCATGCAGATTTTACAGATCTACCACACATCTATTTGTAAGATGCGACCAATTGCATGCAGGCCAGATAGGGGTGCCAGATGGCGAACGGAAACCATTGAAACTCAGCCCCTCCATTTACGTACTTTATCGCACTATATCCGTGTAAATAAGTATGATGTGGAGTAGGAGTGATGGAATAATATTTCATCTTCTTTATCTACTGGCCGAAGTTACGAGTTCGGAGCACACTGTGCGATAGTGTATGCAAGCAGAGGGGCTGGTTTTCGATGGCTCCCGTCTTCAATCTGACATCTCTGGAGCAGTGTTGCTATTCGGGACGCTTTTTCTCACACATACGCGGCAATTTCAGTAACGTATAATGTCGCGCGCATCTAGATGGCTAAAGGAGAGGAATAGAATTGGTGGGACAAGACCATTGTGCCATAGAGTGTCCTCTTCTGTGTGCCTTCCAACAAAGAATCACGGTTTATATGTACACGTATATAAACATATATAAAAATATTTCACAAAATAAAATATACACGAAAATTATAATTCCTGCAAAATTATGCAGGGCGATCACGGCGCCCGATTGTATCGAAGGTTCTACGCTACTAACGCCGAAATTGACGCGCATGTCCGAGAAAAAGCGTCCCGAATAGCAACACTGCTCTGGAGTCTGAAAAGGTCTGGACTCAGCGTCCTATCTCGGTTGCTAGGCAACCCCGGCAACCCGTGGCCGCCATCATACATTTATGCGCATAATCGTTGCACAGCCTTGGGCGCCGCCAGTCGATGAAATTTCGAGATTTCGAGTTTTCGAGGCACGCGGCTGCAGCTCGTACGATAACGTAGTCGTAAGAAATTTCTCAATTATCTTATAAAAGAACTTGCAAACGATGTTTAAAAGCTTTCCTGGTACATGGGAACCATGTAAATCGGACAAATAAGTAAATAAATACATAAATAAATGTTTTATGACAATCATCTGGATCCCTCCATTTGGTAGCGTCATCTGCAGTGAATTTTGTTAACTGAACGCTGTTCAGCGCCTCCACCAAAGTGTGTTTCTATACGTAAAAACAGTTCCCCCATCACGGCACATCAGCAGGCAGGGGATCGTGGTTGCTCGCTCGACTCGCAGATCACTGTCCATCACTGTCCTTCTGCGCCGAGTTATCATCGCTTCTATTTCCATGTCTCCGACGTACTTAATTCCGCGGAATAGAGAAATGTGCGGTGAGGTGTTCATGTAGTATTGGTTCCAACCGTAGACATCGTTCACGTGCCACAGAGCGAGGACTCGTCTTGGCTCATCACCCATCCGTCGACATCGATTCGTAGCACCTCGTGGATTTGCGGGAAAAAGGGCTTGAAAAAATACATCGCATTCAACATGGAGCAGAAGCGACTGTACAAAGTAGTACTCACAGGAGGTGAGTTATTTTACTCTTTTCACGAACCACTTATTGTCATCCTTTTCGTGCGTTTCGAAATCATTTCTCCGCTCGAATGGATGCCTTCATGCATTTTAAAGTAAAAAAGTAATGCGCGGCGTAAAAGAATCAGTCCTCGATAACACCACGTGTTCAAGCGACTTTTAGTTTAATACTTTAAACGTAGACTTCTATCGAGCCTCGTTTCATTGGTACGTATACGAATAAAATTAAGGAAACGAAATTTGATATCGCTTCTTCATTGTGACATGCACGTTGCCCGAATTTTAGCATTTAGCTGTAATAAAAGGACTGACATCATTCTGCGGTTTATTCACTTACATTTGTTACAAAGTTATATGGTTCATACGATCGATTATACTGTCGCTCGAATTTTCCACCTGTGTGCAAATAGGTATTTGTCGAATCGATTTTACAAGCGGAAAGAACAACGCAAATGAAACGTAATTTCGAATAATCAGATCCAATGACCTTAGAAATATCGACGGCAGTAAACATCTAATTTTAACACACCGAAAACGCATATCTCAGAACATTTACATAGAACACACTATGACAATGCGTGACATATAAAAGTTCGTTTCTCATGATACTTACGTTGTATTGTGCCCAGAACAATAAGACAGGAATCAAAAATAGAATCGTTAAAGGAGAACGTAGTTACAGGGCTAAAGTAAACGAAAATGCAACAGCTGACAATTTATTTTCCCTTGCCCTGTTATCAATTGAACTAAGTGTGATCGATGGGATAGAAATAGAGCGACTGTTCTCGAAGTCTGAACCTCCGTAAAGGATCAATGATTCATGTTTATGATCAGTCCGAATCGAACATCCATACCAAGATGCAAAAGCAATTGACCCAGGCAATTGGTTGTAACAACACTTGGGATTCGTATCTTCGCCAGTCGTCGACATCTCTTTATCGCGACTAAATATTTTATTTTACCAATTGCACATGTGTTTCATAATGGTATTAAAATGTATTGATAACGTTGCCACTTAACTCTCAACGAATCTTGATGGATAGACCAGAGAGCCATTTAACTTGGCGGCGAAATGCAGTGTACACTCTCTTTCCAGCGGCGTCGAATATATTTATTAGTTATATTTTCCGATTACGATCATAATTCCAAGATTACGTATTATAGTTGTAACAATATTAACGCGTTCTGCGTTTATGCGATATAAAGTTTAATCCCTCATAGTAATTGCAATGTCTCTTTTTTATTTACGTTTTCATTCATCCGATAGTGGTCATTCATTATTCAGTAGTTTCGACGCGCTATCGAACAATATTTTGTACCTATAGTACGAGCTCATCGTCACCATCATATAACATTAAATTTAGATCAAAACGTGGTCCTATTCGAGTAACGATCGCTATTAACTCTCAGTATCTCAACAAAAAATATTTAAATAGTCTCGACAATCAGTCTCATTACCGTGCAGTTTTATTAACGATTTACTGTAATCCTACCACACTCCCCGCAGGATCTTTTGAATTCTCACTACATTCATTTCTATATTGTCCCTGCAATCATATTATAAAAATATCCTAAAATATTTCTTTTCACGATGATATTCAAGAAATATTTGAGGGAGAACGTACACGTGGTACTTATATTCGCAGGATATATTCGCGTCTGACGATCTTGATGAAATCAAGTTTAGCGTGCAACAATTTAAACCAGTTACGGAGTCAATGAGCGTACAGCTGTTTGGCAGCGTGTGCGAGAACAAGGGTCGAATACACTTGGAGCGCATTAGTGCATCTTGAACGCGTCCCATCCTTTAATTTCTCTCGTTTCATGCATCGAGCATTTATCAGGGCACGAACAACGTGCCAAATGCTTGTCAAATAAAACTTCGTTAATCATTAAATTCTTGGTTTACCATGTACGCGACCAAGAATCCACGCTTGCCCGAGCATGAAAATAATTCGATGAACTTGAGATCAGGATTGCATGTTGATTGTAGATTTTATAAACTAAGTTAAAAGTAATAACTTTTATCTTAGTTTTACCTTTAATAAAAGGTAAAATGTTAATGTATTTTGACGAGATGTTTAAGGAATCGTTATGTTTGTATTTTGCAGGACCTTGCGGTGGCAAGACGACCGGACAGACGCGGCTATGCACGTTCTTCGAGAATATGGGCTGGAAGGTAGGCATACTCTGTTCCTTTTCTCATTCCGCTTTACGTATGACAAAGAGGTGACACCCCTATACGAAAGGGTCCCACAAGTTTTCTTCCCGCATAAGCCGATCTCTCTTTAAACGATGATTCCAATTTGAATCAACCCCAAACAGTTCAGTAGCCTCTGATTAATTAGAAAGTTACATTGAGCAATTAATCAGGACATATGCCTGTGTTCCGAACGTATCAGCAAGCATTCACTCAATCTTTACGCTACGGATAAAATAATTTCAATTTCACCTTGGTAAAATCTTTGCCCGAGAAAATCTTCTTTAATCAAATCTTTGATCCGACATCGCATGACGGGGTCGTTTCATACTCTTACGCGCCCAATTTTGTCTATCCTCGACAATTTCTTTTTGAATTGAGTTCGTTTGCGTAGCGAGGATAAGAATATCCGTGGTACGAGTAAAGTCGCGTTCAGTCGTGAGACGAGAAATATGAATTGGACGAACTGAATTTTGGGGTAATCACCCTACGATGTGGATTCGATAGAGCGCTGGTTGTCTTCTTTTTCAGGTGTTCCGTGTTCCCGAGACAGCGACCGTGCTGCTCAGGTATGCAATTACACGATAACTTTCTAGAGACAGTCGAAAGACCGGAGGTAGCAAACAAACGGATGTCTTTCGTACGAATTCGAAGGTTTCCGCTCGGAAAATTTGTTTCCCTCGATCTCGTTGATCGAACTCTTCCTCATTCACCGGTACGAGTCGATGGAAACAGATTGATTTTTCGTTGCCGAATCAACTTCAACTCGTACGTTTAACTTTCGTTCTGGTACCTTCGTTACTTGTCGTTGTCCGACTCATACGATTACACGTTGCAATTCAGGCAGATATAGAAACTGTGTTCACTAATCGAAATAACGTAAGACAAATCTTGCCTTGCGATGAAAGTAAACACGAGAATACGGCGCAATGCACGTCAACATCCTTTGTCGAACGAAATAAGAGCCGATCAAAATAGCATAAACTGTGTATATAATTCCGATCGCGACAAACGACTCGTTCTAAAGGATAATCAATCGACTCGGAGAAATGTTACGCGCGCACTATTACGGGAACACTAATTCAACGAACATCCTTGTATACATACCTACACGATTCTATTCTAGTGTCACTGGCATGCCAAATAAAAAAGACGATTACTTTCGAGAAAGATTCGTGTAATTACGTGTAACCATCTCGTTTATTTGCTGATCTCCAACGATTTGAATACTAGAAAACTTGTTTCGCCTATTTTTTCCGAGTAACACGGCCACCGAAATTGTTCTACCTCTTACACTTTAATTTACCAACTATTTCATCGGCCATCTACTTTTTCCATTTCAGTGGCGGCATAAAGTTTTCAGACCTGAACGCTGAAGAGGGTAAGTCTACTTGAACTTTTCATTTTCTCTAGCTTTAACATCGCCTACGTGTACGGTTTAACTCGCTCCACCGCGGCGCAACGTTAGTTACCTCGCGTTTCGCCGACTACAGTTGTTCGTTCGCCGATATTTGAACCGACGTAAATTTTACATCGAGTTTATAACTGCGATAAAAACAAATAGTTTGAGAACATTACGCAGCCGCAAGATCTATGCTTTTGCATTTCCAATCTTAGCTAGAGGCAATTGAACACATGAGATTTACTTCGCAGTTGCATGATGATATTTTCGTAAGCCGTTCTCGAATATAGACGAAGTACACGATTATTTTTAGGAAATTAACACTAAGACTTATCGACAGCTTTTTACGTTAATACTTATTTAAACCAGAATTATAACGTATCCTGTAGATGATATTCAAAGTTATCTATATATAGCTTCTATCTATATACATGTACATACATATCTAATGCTAAAGTAAATTTAGAGGCGAGGAAAATAAAAACAAGAACAGTGTCAAGATATCTCTTTAATTTCGTCTTGATAGTGATTTTATTTGAGAACAATCCTTTGAAGATAAACTATCAGAAGTCTGCAATAATATATCTGTTCCTATTACTAATAGCTATGTAGACAAACTCTTTCTTCGGTTTAGAAGCAGCTTAAAAAATAATATGGCAACGCAGATTTTTCTTCAATTCTTACACAAGTATTCGTAAACAGTCATTTAATATCGGTGCACAATAGGCGTCGTGTTAACGTATTGAAAATCGAGGAGGATGCGTTTGTCTTGAGATTATGGTAGCGGGATACGGGGCTTTTACGGAGAGACACAATGTCACGGCGGTATCGATCGACGGTTCGCATGAGCACCTCTCTCGTACCCAAGGTTCATCCCTTGCCTACGTAGTTCAAGTACAGAGTACAGATATCATTGCGTGTGCGTGGACTGCCGTGTGATAATGTCGCGCAGAAGTTTCCATTATCCGTATTCAACGACACCCTCAAATTATCTCATCCTTCTTTAAATAAAACCCCTTTCATCAACAAAAAATAAATCAAAAAGTATACAAATTCCAGATTTCTGATAAGTCTACAATTGTAAATAAGCCAGTTATTGAAACGATAAGAAAGGAAATCTTCTCAGGGAAGATCTCTCAAATAGCCTCAATCACATTTTTCGTTATTTAGGAAGCAAACCCAGATAAGATTGTTTCGTTATCAGAAGAGATCTGGGCTAGGTGTGAATGAATGGTTATCACCTGGCAGATCATGCACATTAGCAATCGCTCGTGGAAATTGTTTTCGTATTTATTTATTTCTCTATGTTTCCAAACATGAAAATACACAAGATCAGGAGTACTTTTTAGATAGTACCTGTTTAGTCTAATATAAAAATTTAATAATGATAAGAATTGGAAGATTCACGGAATACTGGTGCTACGTACTGTTTTTCCACTCGCGCACACTCAGATCATATATTTAATTCTTTTCGTATCAATAACCGATCGTTCGAATACATTTTCGTCCCCAATGAATTCGTTCCGACTTACGCAACGTTACGTCAGCTTGCATAACGTCTATTATCGACGTCCCGTCGAATCCTCGTAGGTAAACGTTTAAGTAAATTGAAGGATGTGTTCAGATGAAAATGATTCAATTACCGAGGAAAATCATCTTATTTTTCGAGAAATCGACCGTAGATCGGAGACACAGTCCATGTAGCTGCTCGCGGGTGGGCCAAAGAATAATAGCTAATGTATAACATCGTCTATCCATCCAATTGCGTAAAATCAAACCCCGGCAACTTGCCAAGATTCTCGCGAAGCAGCGGCCGCGATCGAGTCACGAGACGTAAGTATCGCGTTTTGGAACGAGCAACGTGGATCACACGGGATGATCCACGCATCCTGTACACACGTCACTTGGTAAAATCGAAACAAGGACGCCAAGAATAATAGGAAAATATTTGTGAATACGTCTTGTTTGTTAGGTGGGAAAAAATATACTCGAGACATTTAATTTTATCAAGCCTTAGATCATTCTAATTAGTCGATTAAGTATTTGAATTATACCTTCCTATAATTAATCATCATTAACTGGTTCATGGAGTATTCTCCGATAGGTTACCTATTACGTGGCTCATTTACTCTAAGATGAACAATCTCTAATTACGGTCGCAACAATTATTGTGCTCACTGCTCGTAAATGGAACTTTTACCGTATCGTATTTCGTCGAAAACGTTTCAGTCTACTTAAAAATCTACCGAATTACTCGGTTGCATAACTCACACGATTACGTTATTGCTTTAAACGTTACTAGACATATTTTTTAAAAATTATTTATAAACTCTCCCGTGGAATTCTACTCGACAATAAGCGTGTACCTGTGCGCGCGGTGGTACGTGCTTAAATCCTGAAATAACACGGAAAGTGTACGTTACTCCGCGGATTCTCTTTCCTTATTGTTTGGCGACCCAATTTATTCAGTCATGTTTCATATTGTAATGTAATCAACGGCCTCGTTACCTTATCCCGTGATTATTTCTACGGTCGTGAGTAACGACAGTATTTACAATAACGCTGTTTTTAAGTTATTTAATTTGATAAGTCCTGCTGTCATAACATGGAGAGGCGCGTGGAATCTCTGTCCCGCAACCCTCAGAATTAATCATGCGATAATAATATTCCTGATGAAATTACGTAACGCAGAATCAAAGACCGAATTGTATGCTTCGCTTATAAATGTAATTTGATTCGTTTATTAACGTTTGTTTAGTACAGATGTACATCTCATTGCGAAACGTTGCCATTCTTGATGTATCCTTGCCAGACAGCGTTTTATGTATCAAAATTAAAGTATTAGCTTCTAGTCTCATCGTCCTCGCATCGTCCAACAGGTTTTTCAGCTATCAAGCTAGCCAACGAACTGAAACCTCTTATTTTTGGTGAAACTCTGGTCGAGTTACCCGTGCGTCCACTAGAACTTATTTGTATTTTTTTTTTACTTATATGCATTTAGCTCTGTCTGGCTTATGGTTACGTAAAAGTATTCGTCGACTTTAATCCGTGGCCTTGAAACACCGATACAAATCAGGCTTCCTGAGACCAAATTCATCTTTTGGCTTCTTCTACAAAAAGTACAGATGATCAAAGCACGTCGACGTCAAACATTAATTTTGATTATTAATTAAATGCAAAGTCGATTTCTTGGGCTATTATTGGGCAGGCCTTTTATGTAAAATAAAATAAGTTCTAGTGTCGATTTAAAAAAACTGAATTAGTTAAGAATTCCTTCGCTCGGCTCGATTCATGAAATCCTCAGTTCAGCTATTAGAGCTCATCATTTTTCGGTGGCATGAGTAATACATGATAGAAGTTCTTAAGTTGGTTAATGTAGGTCGGCCGCGGTGATGTGTTTTATATTTTTACCAATGCATTGAAATAAATTCGTTATAGTGCACCGTTTATTAATAAATTCATATCCGACGTGTCGATCCGATTGTCGGTCTCTGGCCGGCTGCCAATTACCGTTTATTATGTGACCTCGCATTCAACCGATTGTTTAAAACTCTTAGATCTTTTCAAATTTTTTTCATATCATATACTACAAAATCGCATTTCATTAATGATTCCTTTTGCCAGAGGGTTGATAAGAGGCGCAGAAGCCAGATCCGTATTGCTCTCCCTAGTAGCTTTTAAAGCGCCAAATTCCACGGCAGATGAAAGCTGTCACGGTAACGAAATTATGTTTCAAAGAGGCCACGGACTAAAACAATTTACCCGAACGCAGCCTTACCCTCTTTTAAACTGTGACGGCCAGCAACAAGTAACACTCGTCAAAGCCTCTCTGTGCATCTATCCTCCGCCGCAATCCTCTTTTTGTATTGCGTTCGTATATTTCCTCTGTTTCCGAACAGTTTATCGGATAATGCGCGCGTTAAATCGTCCCGACGGACCACTATAAAATGCAGCTCGGTATGCAAATGAAACGAACAAAAAACTATCGAGTCAGCGATAGAATCAGAGGTATTATACGAGTCTGTAACCGGCGCGCGACGTTCCCGTTCTTTTTTTTCTCTTTTTTTTCCAAACAGATTTCATAGTTGATCTTCGCAAGGTCGAACTGCGCCTAAGAATTAATATCAACTGGCTGCATTTAACAAGTCTTCCGGTTACGGCGGGATAGAACGGGTTCGGATAAGTCGGATCAATTTGCGCGATTAGTAAAATCATATTTGACGCAGTTGTCTGTTCTATAGATTTTTCTTGCGTCGCACAAAATTACGTAAAAAGTTTCGTTGACCGAGAGCTAAAACCCGTTTTAGTAAGGTCTCGAATGACGCAGACCCGCGTGAACCATTTTAATCTACTGGGAAATATGGTTAAATCAGGCTTGAAAGTGTCGTCTCAAAGGCGACTAGAAGAAAGTTGCAGACGTCGTACAATATCGATAGTTTAGCAGAAATATAGAATAGAGTTTTACAAATGAACCATTTTAATCTACTGGGAAATATGATTACCTAGCGTTTGAAAGTATTTTGAATCAAGAATAGAACGTTTATAAGTATATAAGTTTATAAGTATAAATCAAGGAGTGAGAAATTACAGGATGATGAATTTTTGATGTAGAAAAGGATCTGCATCTGACTTAAATATTAAATATCTTTGATATACAACAAGGGTTGCCGCAGAACAAAGTAGAAGGAAGTAACGATGCAATATCGATAAACAATTAGCAGAAATATAGAATATTGAATTTCGTGAAACATTTTGAGCTACTGGAAAATTGATTAAATCAGAAATCGTCGCCTGAAATTGGATTAAATAAAAGTTGCTTCGTTCAATGTCAACAATTTTCAAGAATAAGGAGTATTGAATTTCATATGGGCCACTGGAAGAAGTTGGTCACGTTATATAAAATTAAGCGCCACTGCTAGCATTTCCCTTTTTTATACCCGCGTGCAGAAATAGTATCTACGAGGCGTGTGACAGTTCTGTTTTCTTTTTCTGAAGCCACGTGTCTCTCTTATTTCGCTTCTCAATTTCAGCCCTAGACTCCGTAACACTACTCTCTGCAAGTCTGCATTCTCTGCTCTTGACTTACTCTATAGAATCATGACAAATTGACTACATATATTGCTCACGAAGTAAAAGGTTGTACCAATCGGTGTAAGTTAGGGTCGACCGGAATTTTTGTTGTGCAAACGACACAGGTAGAATTGTTAATTGCAAGGGGAATCGATAGGTTTGGTATCGTGCGGAGACAGGACGAGTTCGCGTGCGGACTATGCAATTTTAACGATGAAAGGAAAATCTTAGTAGATCGATCATCGTGAAACGATATAATTAAAATCATCGACGAGGAAAAAGATAATCCGTAGTATGAAACGAGCGACAGGCAGGCTTATCGAACTGGAAGTGTCTTCAAGGTCGGTTGGTTCTAGCAAAGGGATCCGGATCGCGTACGTCGGTTGCAAAGACTTCGCAGCGACATTATAGGAATAGATCGGACAATGCCGAGGCAAAGTGGCCGGAGATCTTGGAGATCGACTCCGGTGAGGGTGAGTTGTAGATGTCCCTTTATTAAAAGGCGACGCAAACGAGGAAGGATTCCTGTTTCGCTCCGCGATAGGAAATCACGGTTACAGAGATAACTTGCTGAGAAAACATCGATTCGGTTTTAAAAAAAAAATAGCATCAACAGTGTAATTTTATTACAACCATCGACTGTCGATTTTATTATTCTTTTACCACCATTTCACTCGTTTATATTTTTTACACTTTCTATATCTGTGATAAGCGCAATCTCTGAACGTGGTTTAACATCGTCGAAAGTAAAAAGGACCGGTTGCCTTGCTAGAACGATTCGAGTCGATTCCAGCTGCGTGTCATCAGACTGCACCTAGTAAATTAGGTATAGCCATTTGTATCGCGCAGGTAATTGGTACACTAGATATTTTTAAGCCTGTATGGTCCTGTATGGATTGGAAATTTTCCAAGGGTTCAAGGCGAACGCCCGTTAGTTGATCAGAGTGATCGTTAAATAATGCATTTCCCGTAATAAGAGCAACCTCGACCATCTCTCGATTCTCCTTGCTCTTAATTCGACTAGCTAGCAGAAACACAGTAGTAGTCTGTAATGTACGCAAGCTAGACGATCAACACCGTTTAGCCACACACCGTCGTTCATCCGTGAAATGGTAAAGACGCGTTCCTTGCTTCGATGCCGGAATACGGGTCCGGTTAGAACTCGATAACACGGACGGGAAACACCGACTGACTGAGGATTATTGGACTCTGCCGAGGTCTCCGACTGTTTCATTAATTGGATTTTTTCGCCGATTCGATAACAAGAACGTATCGTGACAAGAAAAACTCGCGCACATGATACCAGTAATTGGTTCGCCCGGCGCGATATCTCGGCCAGATGCGCATGCATGCATAATTATATCAGGACACGAGTGTGGAACACATGCGGAACGTTCGCTGTGGGGGTTTGCGTTCGATGATGTATCAAAAGTCAGACCAACAAGATTTGCAGTAAATGTAAATACATAGATAAGAGACTATGAAGTATCATTTGAAGAGCGTTAGATGAAATCACGTTGCCCTCCATCGGATCATTGACGGTTATGATAAGGATCACTAAGAAACAGTGATTGGCGTTATGTATTGGCTTTTGCAAATGTCCTCGAGCAGCTAGATAAAACCGTGATTTGTTCTTTCCATCCGGTCGATTGCAAACGGGTTCCTCATTAAACCGTTCAACGTCGTACATATTACAACTTTCATGCCAAACGTAGTAGTACGTCGCGTCACATGCGACGTTCGTTTCTTTGCTTAAGTACGTCAGAATAAGATCACGTAGAAGAGAATTGATAAAGTAGCCTCGCATACTCATGTTCGCTGAAGAAAAAAGACATAAATCATCATTGGTTATCGATACAGCTGAGCTACACGTACGGCTAATTAATTATCCGCTTGCTACTAAATGAATGATTGCGAGAAAAAAAAGTAACTGACCACTCTAGTAGTTATCGCATTGGTACGCACGTAAATTCGTCATTACCTACCCCGATTTGTTTCAGGCTTCAAATTCCAAGAGAATCTCCTGCGCACGATGATACAGATAGAGAATACGTTCTTCCAGCTGGGCGAGAGCTGTTCGCGAAATTGCCTTATTATTTGTGATCGCGGTGCTATGGATGCCTCTGCATGTAAGTCAACTTTATTCTCTGTATATAGATATATCTTATCCTATGAACAAACTCGATTTAATTCCCTGTCTCTTCAGTTATTTCGAAGGATAAATGGGAACTGATGATGGCCTCAAACGGCTGGAACAACGTTGAGCTCCGAGACAACAGATATAATCAAATCATCCACATGGTTTCGGCGGCGAATGGAGCCGAAGAGTTTTACTCTACGGAAGATCACGCATGCCGATCGGAAGGCGTCGAAGTAGCCAGGGAACTCGATTACAAAGCGGCTGCCGCTTGGGTCGGTCACCCTTACTTCGACGTGATCGATAACTCGCAGGATTTCGAGTCGAAGATCTGTCGCATGATAGAATGCGTGTGCCAGAAGCTGGGCATCGACATCGGGGACAGATTGAGGTCCAGCAGTCGTAAAGTCAAGTTCCTCGTCAAAGGTCCGTTGCCACCGGACTCTGAATTCCCACCGTTCCAAGACTTTGACGTTGTCCACAACTACCTCCAGAGCAACAATCCTAAAATGCAGGCTCGCCTCCGTAAACGCGGACAGAAAGGTGCGTGGAACGTGCACACATGGAATTCGTTGAACGTCGAATTCCATAATATGCAATTTTCCATTTTCAGGCCATTGGTCTTATATTCATACGATTCGGCGCCCAAAAATGTGCGGTCAAGTGATCGAAGTAAAAACTCAGTTGACTCACCGAGATTACTTGAACATGCTCGCGCAACGAGATGACTCGCATTTTACCATCTTCAAGCGCCGACGTTGCTTCCTCATCAACAATCAGTATTTCCAACTAGATATATATAGAGAACCGGCTCATCCGAGGTAAACCATGGGAAAAACTCATAGGCTGAAAATTATCGATTTAGGGCGAACGGATGAGAAAATTCTCGGTATGGTTTCAGATGCCGTGGATTAATGTTGCTCGAGACATACACGGCTTTAACGGGAGACGAACTAAAGAACATATTACCACAGTTCCTGACAATCGAAAAAGAGGTCACTGGGAATCCAGATTACAGCATGTTCAATCTCAGCTTGCGGGAGGAATGGAACAATACCAATAAATACTGCCACAATTTACATGGTACACCTTCACCTATTTTTTATAATCAAATTTTTTGAATATAGAGATGTACAACTAATTCTGTTTATATTGTATAGATTACGCTCTTGCAGGCTTGACAGAATCTGGATCGAAGCAAATGAGGAATGTTTCACCTGTTGAATCGAAAGATACATCGGTTAAGAAAGGGATGAACGGAGTCGATTGTAGAATGAATGGTGTAGATGTTGCTGTAAATGGTGTAGATAAAGTTGTAAATGGCGTGAAGAATGGTGTCCACAGTGTTGCGAATGGTGACGCGAAATTTGTTGAACAAAATAGCGTGAAAAGCAATAGTCATGAGAGTGGTAAGTCTACGAAACATTGAATGATTCTTGGTAAAAAAGCGTTAGGGACAGGTTTGGGAACGACGCGAGAAACGCAGTGGTAAGTGCATTAAGCGACGAGGCAAGTTACTTAAATAATTCCAAAGGGGAGGCAAAGTACTTTATTGGCACTGACTTAAATCGATAAAACTACGATATCTACTTTTTCAATGATTTTTTATCCACACTTTAAAAGTGTCAAATGCGAAATGGAATCTAATTATCGATTTGACAGTAACTTATTTTCTACTACTGTAACAATCGAAACCGATATGCCAAGTACTTTTATATCTGAATCACTTCGCTTCATTTTCATCTTCTTTCGTTCTTGGAGTATTTATCATAACTTTTTAGTTAAGGACATTATTATAAATGATTGTGATACAAAATATATGTAGCGGATAGCATACGAAATATGTATTCAGATATGTAATTACTCAAGAGCACATACGATCAGTGTGAAGTATACTTTCCTTTAGAAGGTGTTTAACGTTGTCTCGATAGAAAAATAATGTTCTGCACTAGCGTAAACAAGATTTAATTCGTATATCGTATCGTAGAAGACGAACACATTTTTCGTCCCTTCTGTAGACGTAATTACAAGTTTTCTAAGTAAATTGTTTATTAGGGGTCTCTCATGAATTGTTGAGATAAATTCAATGTTTCACTTATCTCTTAATGAAACGCATCATCGAGTGATTAAAGAAGCGGTATAGTTCAACGATTGTGCTGTTCCACAGTATTGTCAGAATTATGTATTGTAGTCATGACGGAATAATTATCAAACACGCTAGTATTTAACAGGTGTTTCCGTAAGAATTTCAAGTCCAAAGGTACTTTTATTTATTGACAATATCTTTTAGCTTGATCGAATAAAGGTTTTAAACTTCTGTTAAAATATTTAATTTAGGACGTAAATTGTTTCATCATTGATCATAACTTAGAGAACATAAACTGTGATGATTATACTATATGTTTATTTACATATGTAGAGACACAACTTATCACAAATTTTATCGTTATTTAGAGAGACGAAGTGCCTGTGAAATGTTCTGTCGCGGAAGTGAAAAAAAAAATGATATATAAATATATATTTTCAATGAAAGATGCAATAATCAGTTATCAATGCACTTGTACCACATATAATTGATTCGAACTCATATTGTATCCATGATTATCTAATAAAATGTCATGTGCCTATTACTTGGTATTCATTTCAATATCTTACTAATACAATTAGGGAAAGACAGTAAGTAGAAACCAACGGTCTTCTTGGTCATTAAGATTTATTAGTATTATTTTTAAATTCTCTTTCTTAAAATGATCACTACATAAAATAAAAAAATGTTTATAAATATACATCGTCGTCCGATATATTTATATCGTGAAATTTTCGATTTAATGTGTTCCCATATTCGACATACTTGTGTTATTTAATATAACATAAATATCACATAGGAAGTAGCTACTTGATTGAGGGAGAACCTTCATTATATAACAAAAATACTTAAATCAGTAGATCACATAAAAGGGAAGCTACATAGACGATTACATTAAAACAGAATTAATAAAGATAATACTTATTTTCCACTTGTGTAACGTGTATAAGCGCTTTCTTACACCACATTACGTAAAATGTAATGCATAGTGGAAGCGTAATTGATTTTTTTGGTATTATTGTTAATAGATCTAAGTTAGATACTGGATTAATTAATTTCATCGAGAATAGTATCAACAATATTGTACATAATCGTTTTTTACATATGTGACTTTTACATAGACGATACATATTCCTTATTCTGTACAGTATCTAAAAATGTTTATCAAAGTTGGAGTTATACTTCTTACGTTTCATTTAGGTGGTATATGTGCTAAATTTATATTTACGATTACATCGAAATTTAATATGGAAAAACTTTCTAATAGTCACTTCATTTTTTTAATAAAAGAGAAGCACAGAGATAATTAGATCGTATAACAAAATATCGATGCATGTATTACATTAAGAAGACATATTCAGCTTTCATGGACAAGTTAATAATATTAATAGAATTATAAAGCTATATGCATGCAAGTCATAATGAATTATGATCTGTAAATGCAGGTCCCTGGAAGTATTAATTATGTAATTAAACTCTATCCTTTATATACATAACAAACAGTCATTTTATAAATATATGATGATATTTAAATAATCCTGAAACTTTCAATTGATTTTGAAATAAGCACGATCCACACTTATCATACTCATTTATACTGGAAGCATATGTTCATTTCAATTTTGTCTGGTGTACGAAGAACTGATATTGCATTTTGTTTATACATTTTATGCTTTTTGATTATCATTTCCCACACAACCTCAATTCCAGTTGTATGAATTCATTTAAATTATAAAGTAAGTATACAAATTATACATCTCTTTCAAAGCATCAGTTAACTATTATATCTGAGCTTGACGCAGTTGCATTTACCTACTAATAGCTTTAGCTTGTTGTGCTTTGTACATTTTTAGGACTTTCTTACTAGGTATCAAGGACTGACTTAATCCTGGTCTCTTTTTACGTTTATTCATTTGGTTATTTTCTTGATCGATTTCATCGTCATCATTAACAGCTACATGACCATTATATTGAGTCTGGCAAATAACTGTTTCTTGTGGCATTCGAATTGCTTCTAATTCAGCTGCTGTACGATGCAAATCAGAGTCGTGTGCAAAGGTACAATTATGTCCAAATCTGCATCTACCCTTTCTGTAATTCCAACAGATCTTTCTTCCATTTATCATTTTTGTATCGTCAAGGGTAGGAGTCATTTTGACATGTTTTTCGAGAATCGCACTCTTTGCTTTCTCTGCTTCGACAAATGGATTTGAGAAGACTGAGGTTTTCATAGTAGGTAACCCATTAAAATCGGGAGTTGGTAATGGAAGCTTCTCTTTGGAAGATGTTTTATTCACCTCTCCGTTGTTTTCGTTGTTTTCTTCTTCCTCGTCGTCTTCTTCTTCCTCTTCCTTAAAACTAAGGGTTAGGCAATATCAGATTACAAAGAACAAAATCAATCTGATGTGTACGTACTAACTGTGATTTAATTTACAGAACTCTGTGTTAAGTTGCATAGGAATTACGTTAATTAAGGGGACAGAACCTGAACGTAATAGCACCATTATATTTGATTTTAATCGTGTAATTACAGCGGAATAATTAGTATATTTATATGAAATTCAACGATACAAACGCAATGGTTTAATAATAATTCAATTTATAGTAAACATTTACATAATGGGTTGTGGGTTAGACGAAGGCCTAATAAAAACATTTGGAAAATGTTCTAATATTGATGAAAGCTTACGCGTTATCGGCACCATCCGAAATATCTCCGCTACTTTCCGAGCTCGAGGAAGTTCCATAATCCGCAACCAAGGAAGCCATCGTTCTTACTAATTAAGAATTATTCTAACAAACACTAATCCAATATAACCATTATAAATTCTTATGCTACCGACTGTACAACATCTGGCAATGCTGCGAACGAGAACGTCACCGGAAGTTATTCATGACGTCGTCGTATTTTTGAAATTATCGGTGCAAGGTGAAGTCTCGAGCTTTGAATATTCTTATTTTTATTATTTTAATCAATATTAATACTCTTATACGTTGAGAAAGAAAAGAATAGGAAGTACGCATTTATTCGATTCATATATGCTTTATTTACGAACATGAAATACCATTGCCACTTATAATAAAATTACATGAAAGGTTTGCTTCTAACTGGGAACTGTTAAAAATCGAAATTTTTCTGTCTCTTAGCCCCATTTTTTCTATCAATAATCTTGTGTTTGGAACACGTGCCCAGTATTTTCCTAAATTTGGGTAAATGTCATTAGAATTTTCGCTGCTACTGGTACTAGGCGCCAATGAGGTATTCCATTGAGTGATCAAATTAACAGTTACAAACGACAAACGATATTCTTTAGCAATAAAATGGCATATGTTTGCAAAATGATTCAATTGAATCGTTGTAGTCCTATGATCCCGAGAGAGATGGAAAATGATTGCTGGTAGAGAATCAAGGATTATGATTCTTGTACGACAATCTTTACTCTCTTCCTTCAAATTAAGCGCTAAGCAATGCAAAAGTTCAATCAACTGTTGCCAATCGTGTATACAACATATTCTTATACGTTCCATAGTTTCATTTATAATCTACAAAAGAAATAAAAATATATTTTATTTAATTGTTACATTATCATGCAGCTGTATATTTGTTACATGTACCTGCTGATTACAGCTTTTGTTGAATAAAATTTGTTCTATTCTTGAGCCAGAGAAGTCTCTCTTTGTATCAATATATCTCACGCGATTGCGAGGTTCAAGGGCAGTATTGGCTGCGATTGTTAAGCATAACTGGGTTTTTCCACTAGCAGATTTTCCGCATATTTCATATATTTGGCCAGGGTATAAGCCACCTTTTAATAGACTGTCTAAACTAAATTTATATTTTTATATAAATTTTTAATTTCAATAATTTCAATATTTTAATAACATTAGCATCATATACTCTATGGTCTTATATACCTCGATATATTGGTAGAAACTACGTAATTCTGTTCTATTTTATATAGATCCGATGCAGTTTTTATTCTACCTCCGAACTTCGTAAAAATATTTCTTTTAATTTCGAAAATGTCCTGTAAATTCAATTTCCGAATTAAAATTTCAACGATG
This sequence comes from Ceratina australensis, assembly GCA_004307685.1. Lineage (NCBI taxonomy): Eukaryota > Metazoa > Arthropoda > Insecta > Hymenoptera > Apidae > Ceratina > Ceratina australensis. The sequence continues at coordinate 109,772 of SHCU01000125.1, forward strand.
TGCCTCAAAGATACTTAACAAATTTCTAAGTGCATACTTTTATCGGTAATCCTGTAAAACTTGCCAATCTTTCAGGGTCTGCATTTATAAAATGAACAATAGTAGAAATGTGTTTATCTTGTAATTTTACTATTACAACATTTGATAATTTTGGATCTACGTCTGGGCTTAACTTCGTCATGTTTAATTAAGCCTTCCACTATCTGCCGATCACATGGATTAACTTTTCGTGTCGTTATATTTTCTTACAATATCACAGCTACGTTTAATCGGACATTTTCCTACCTTCGAATCTATTATCTACGAATCGAACAAAATACAAACTTCCGGAATATTTTACATTATTTTTATTAAAATAGATATTGTATACGTGATTATATAAAAATAATGTTACTCCTCCGAGATTCTATGTATTATTTTAAAACCGATCAATAAAAATTATCCACCGGTTTATTTTACCGAGTAAATGATTTGAAATAATTATACGGCATACTACGTAGATCAGTGCTAATGTAACAGTGGATACGTATGTAGCTCCACAAGATGATGCGCCGAGTACCGAAATGACCTCAGCGTCATTCTTACGATTGTGCGTATCACACGCGGGAGCACCTCGTTAACGCACACTAGTATTAGGTTCCAGTAGAATCAAAGAAACGAGCGACACAGTTCGAGTATACGAAATTCCAGCTGTTATTCGATTATGATTCACTCGCGATCAGTTATAAATTTAAGCACGAGTTCCTCTGTAAAAATTTGTCGAGACGTTGTCGCCGTGTTTAAAAATGTGTTCAGCGTACGTTGCTTCACTATACCGTGCGCATGTGTTCGCTACGTGGCCGTGTATCTTTACGAATTTGGTTAGGGAAAGAGACGTTGGCCGATGCGAAAACCAACCGCATGAAGACCGAAAAAAAAGTAAGTAACAAATTTTCCTTCTCCACTTTTACTTCCTTTCGTATCAGAAATATTAACCTTACAATGGAACTTCGTAAATAGACACGTGGTATGTTTCCATACAGATACATAGATTGTAAATGTAGATGAATACATACTTACATACAAGTACTCGTGTTTAACGTATTCTGGCGTTAAGCTCATTAAAATTTAATCAAAAGAAATGTTTGATTAATAGATTATGCTATGAGCAGCCTTTTTACAAGGAACTTATTTCTCAAGAAATTAGAAATTAATATTTAATTGTGTACTTAATGCGTTATCGGGCAAATGGACCACGTGCTCGGGGGCTGTAAACGAAAACCGTAAATATTGAAAGAGATGTAATTGCTCGGTATCAGTTTGTTTGGATAATGAGTTGGAAACACAGCGATTTGATATCTATCAGAAATTCAAAATGATGTAATATTATTCGCAATGTATGTATGCCCATATTTGTCTATTCCTAAATTTGACAAAATCGTCGTTAAAAGGTGATGTATTCGAACAAGGAAATAGTTCATAATTAGATATTCTAAACCCTGTTCTATCATGCATCTCGTGAATAATCTTCAGTAAACGACAATACGTTTGAGTAACAATCAGACGGCAATAAATTAATGTTTTCTATAAAAATCATTCGCACATCTGATACGCGGCTCCAGATAATAAATTGTAAGGCCCAGTTATTAATAATTGTGTGGGATTTAATCGTGCCTGCGATAGCAGATTTTAGTGGAACGCTTTTACTTCCAAGAATAATAGTTACTGATTTGAGTTGTTAGTCGGAAAAGGGGTCCTTTTAATATTTTTACCATCGACCAATGGGAGCGGGCCGACGCTGCCACGTTGCCAAGTATCCGGTCCCGCTCGACCAATCGTAGTCCCGGCGAGCTGCCGGAGCGGCATCTCTCCGCGGCTTGTGCAAACGTGAAGTAGCCAGCAGCTCTCGGCCTGGTCGCGGTCGAAATTTGTCGGGAGCCGTCGCCATGTTTAGAAGTGTGCGCGTCCTTGAGCGAGTCTAGCGAAAATGTTCTGTAAAATATTAGATATAGCTCATGCACTGTACATTACGTGAGGTACCTAATTGCGATTTAATGCTTGCCGATCACGGGTGTGACAATTATTTTCGTGGATGGCTCGCCTACGTCGTAGAATTTTGTGATTACATTATGGTAAGTCCGCCCTCCTATCAGACCAACGCCAATATGGCGGACGAAAAATTTCCTTTGTATCGCCGCGAGGTTCCACTGACGCAATTGTGAAAAACGTATTCCTCCTCGTTGGCCCGGTGCTCGAGCACACGGTAAAACGGTTATTTCGCGACGGGAAAGCCTGGTTTAACTGCTAGTAGAATAATCATCGTCGTTGCATCAAGGCGAACCAATATTTTTCTCCTGAGAAAACCCGAACGCCCCGAATGCTTGATATATCGCACGTTTACGTATTCGTTACAATCTTTTAATATTTTAAATGACACCGTTTATTTGAACGCTCAAGCCATCCCGCGTACGGTTTCATTATCCGTGATGCTGCGATTTATCCGCGTATTTTTTCTTCTACGCAACATGCATGTTTTATAAATTCCAATGTCGCGTATCGGTGAGATCAACGAGGAAATTTTGATTTCGGCGCTTTTTTCACAAATCAATTAACGTTCCTATTTTGTACTGTTACCATTACCTCGGTCAAGATAAACTCTGAACGCGGATATTTCAACGAGATTTTTACGATAAATCACTCGTGTACCTTGAGTAATCGGAAAAATAAACTTGTTAGTAATCTATGAGGCTCTGTGAGTTTGTTGTTTCTTGCACATGTTTTCCTCCGAATAACGATTTCGTACGTTCACTTTTTATTACGAAATAGTTCTACGGTAGTTAATGAAACTTTATAATCTCGTGTGTACAGTTTAGAACTTGAAGTTGTTGATATATTTTTTTTTAATTCTTTTTCCGTTCAGTCTTTCTTTTGTTTAGGTATTTGTTGTTACATACATTAGCCTAGCTTGAATGTGAACATATATCTACACATTGCTACTATTGCTCGTATTGTTTTAAATTATTGCTTATGTGATTATATGAATAATTGATATGAATATTTATGCTATAGAATGTACATAAGCTACAGAAATTCAAATTTTTAATATCGAAACAGATTTATAATCGTGCTCATAATTATTGCATTTATATATGTTGAATAACAATGTAATCATAATGTAATTATTATTCATGAGTTAATTTATATTTTAGTAAATTTGTTAAATGCAAAGTATGTATTAAAATTCTGTATGCAAAATAATGAGTTCACCTCGGGTATCGTATAATTTTATTATAAGAACATTATTTAATTTTGTTGTAGTGTAATGAGTGATAAGCAGTCTACACCTATTTTACCGCCCCTGAACGGGGGTGGAGGAAACAATGGGGGTAGCAGCGGAAGTACACAACAAACTGTTAATCTACAGCAAGTCCTTGCTACTGCTCAAGGACTTAACGTTCTCACCACCGGTACTGGACAGCAATTCGTTATTACTTCACAGGTTCCTGGCCTCACACAGGTACATATTCCATTTTCTAAAATATCTTGTGCCACAAGTACTTGAATGACATATGCGCTCATTAAATGATTGCAGGTTTTACCAAATAATGCAACAAACGCAAGCATTCAACAAGTCGGTGTTACAAGAATTGTTAACATCAGTGGGGCGACTCCATGTACGAGCGTGGGAATCGCTGGTGCAAGCAGTTCGCCACTCGCTTCCCCTAGCAGACAAGTTTCGCCTAAAGTTGTTCTAGCAACATCTCCGAAACTTGTTAGAACTTCGATTGGAAATCTCTTCGTTGCACCGACATCCCAAGCTTCCATGCAATCACCGCCTGCCAGGAAAAAACTGAAGTTAATAGATTCCACCGAGGTACCAACTATGATCGGGGATGACACGATGAGTTATACAAGGAGAATCATGGAGCATAAAATGAAGAAAATGCGTGCAATACGGGAGAAATACGCCGAGAATGCATCGGAATTATTCTTCCTCCATGCTGGAGGCAATATGATGGATTATCAAACCTGGAGAAAAAGGCCGCCGACACCTCAGTATCTGCATTTTTTACGACAACATAGATTAGATCCGGAAGACGACGATGAAGATTTAACAGCCCCACTGCCAGCAATAACTGAAATTCCATTAACACCGAGTACCACACCAACGACAGTTTCAACAATAGTTCCTGTAAGCCAATGTGCAGAAGTCAAAATTACTGTTGCTCCTGTCGCAGTTTCGACGACGTTACCTGCCGCTGTAGCCCAACTTAGCCAGCAAGGTACAAAACGTCATTCTACTAATATAATTTCATCCTTTTTCATCTAAATAATGTTTTTACTTCGCAGCAGTCATGTTCCTCAGAATATTACAGTGCATTTAGATCAAATAAAAAAATTATCGTTCTTATATGAAGACATTTTACAATTTATTGAAGAATGTTTATGGTTTACTTCAATTTCAAATGAGAGATAAATGAGGATTTGTTTGGTCTAAATGCACCATTAGAAGGCACACCATACATTTACACTTATATACTTCAAAAGAATTCAGGTATCATGGAGTATATTTTATGAAATCGAAATAATTACTTTGCATAATAGGGCACATACCAGGCAGGCCTCAAGGCGGCCGCCATGGCATGGTGTTTGCCTTCAGAGCAGCAATTCAGTCTTCACCAGTCACTGCTCACCCTCCACCTACTTCTACTCTAGCACCCACGCTCATTATAGGTGACTACTGCAGGCTTTATCATTCGATGTTTAGATCCATTCATTTTTCATTTCGGAAATGATTTTTTCAAAATGCTTATTCTGCTTCTGGTCGAATTTGAATATGTAGACGTTGTCTGATACTTCTTTTCCGTGTTGGATCAAGCAGAGAAATGATCAAACAAGCACAAACAGTTGATACAATGATTGAGCATTAATTTTATCTGCATCAATCATTTTACGTTATTAGTGGAGCATTTCATTATGGTTTCACTTTAATAAGTGTAATATAAAAGCTGCATGTTTCTTGAGATATATTATTATGTTTAGCTCTACCTCTTCATTCATCATTTTCATGCACTTTACAATTCATTTTCGTTTCCCAGGCAAGCTACTTTCTATGTTCTTCATCTACCTTTAAGTTTTTGCACTTCTACAGTATTACTTGTTCACATAAACCCACACCGACGACTGTTTCAAACTTCCTTTTGAGGTAGTCCACTCAATGTGGGGAAATTAATTCGCAGCTTATGTAAGATTGTTTAGCGATCTGCTATTCAACCCAAGGGCGCTGTCGATACACGCGCATCTCCTACAAGAGTTTTTTTAACCACACGCGTTCACCTATTAAATTACTTGATTATTGTTACAGGTAACGCTCCGATAGTTACAGCCTCGCCAAAACCTGTAACAACTTCGGCTAGTCCAGTGGCGGATAAACCTATCGCAATAGCTACAACTGTAACAACAACTGTTACCACTGTAACTACCCCTACTGTTACTCTCACCGAAACTATTACCACCGCTACTAACGCTACCGTTACTACTACTGCTTCGACAAAAGCATCTTTGACGTCTATCGCGTCTCAGCCTGTTGTCAAGCTCGTGAAGTTACCTGCTTCGAATGTGACTACTACTTGTGATACCACAAATAATCAAGAACAAATCGTAGAAAAAGCGAAACAGGAAGCATACGTCATGCAGAGGATCGCGGAGTTGCAACGTGAAGGTCTGTGGTCGGAGCGAAGGCTGCCTAAAGTACTGGAACCGGTTCGTACGAAGGCGCATTGGGATTATTTATTGGAGGAGATGGTCTGGCTGGCTGCTGATTTTGCTCAAGAGCGGAAGTGGAAGAAAGCAGCGGCGAAGAAGTGCGCGCGCATGGTACAGAAGTATTTCCAGGAGAAAGCTATTCAAGCGCAGAAGGCTGAGAAGTCGCAGGAGCTCCGATTGAAGAAGATCGCCGGATTCATCGCGAAAGAGATAAAAACTTTCTGGACGAACGTCGAAAAGGTGAGTTACCGATTGGAATCAATTTAAAGTTTACCCCACACTATTAAGCCGACGATTTCAATGTATGCCAATTGAAATGGTGTGCTCGTTGTGGGAACAGCAAAGTCTGCTCATTGTGTATGATTGTATTGGCTATTGCGGTATAATCAAAGTATTGCTGCAGGACACTTATATGAAATTAAAGACAAGTACCTTATTTGGTCTTTTTAAATATTTTTTTAAGTTGGTGGAATATAAGCAACAAACGAGGCTCGAAGAAAAGAGGAAGCAGGCATTGGATCAGCACTTAAACTTTATCGTGGGTCAAACAGAGAAATATTCAACTTGGTTAACAGAGGGGCTTAATAAAACTGAAGGCTCTCAGAGTATACCAGCTTCTATAAATAGTTCACGAATTTCTTCTCCAATTCCACCTGGCAAATCTCACTCCGATGGTAGGCAGCCTATTAACTTTATCATATTTACTTTTCTTGTTGCCATGTCTTTAATTATTCTTTCTGGATATAGAGGACTTTCAACCTAATCAAAGTTCGGAAGACGATGAGGAAACTATAGCGAAAGCAGAAGAGGAACTAAAGTCCGTAACAAATCATAAAGAGGAAGTTGAATTATTGAAAAAAGAATCGGAAATACCTTTAGAAGATCTCTTAAAAGAATTGCCTCCAGACTACCTCGAAAATAGAAGTAAAAGCCTGTCGCCCATATCAAAAGAAATAAAGGAAGAAGTATGTTCGTCAGCTTAAATTTAGTTTTATTGTTTTAACTTCCGTTTACTAATTTCTTTTCCCTTTTTTCAATAGGAAATTGAGAAGGCAGCAGATGGAGACACGGATTTCGTTGCAGCATCAGATGAGTCCTCGGACGAGGAGGAAACAATTATGGAACAAGAAAAACTTGAAGGAAATGCGGACTATAAACAAGAATTGGATGATCTTAAAGTATGTGTATACTTTAAAAGAATTCAAAATGAAATTAACTTTGTCTATGAGAATTTGGTAATTTTAGGCTGAGAATGAAATGTCTATCGATCAACTTATGGCTAAATATGGAAACATGGGAGATGTCTCGATGGATGCTGAACAAGAGTCCGCTCAAGGTAAACATTTAAATTAACTTTCCTTATATGGGTATTTGTGCACATTTGTATTGATGATGATATTCTACCAATCCTGATGGTTCAAAAAATGGTTTTCATTTTTTGATCCTGATTTCCTGATGTAACTCGAGGCATTTGTCTGAAAATAAAAAAATATTGCCAACAATTTGATACGGGTTAGCAATATGGTCTTAATGCATAATTGTATATTGGTTTGTCTAGATTTAGATAAGGAGAGTGCAAAAGAAGAAGATGGTCAAGAGAACGATGAGGAGTCCACGGATGATGAGAGTGAAAGCGAGGAAAGTGATAATGAAGTCGAAGAAGAGTCTCAAACGCAGTCAGACAATGAGGCCGATATTGGACTCAAGTCTTTATTGGAAGATATATCCATGGAGAAATCAACAGATGACAAGACTGGGGAAATGGATCATTCGAATGCACGCGATGAAATGGATAATGTCGCAGCCCTAGCTGAAAGCATTCAACCTAAAGGAAACACGTTGCTTACCACCAGTGTAAGTTTTATTGCATTTTTTTGCTTGTATAGTGAATTATTATAAATGCCTTTCTATCCAAGATTGTGTAACAATAATTTGCACACGATCATTTCGGAAAGGCAGAGTAACAGTGATACTTTCTTGTGGTAAATAAATTTTTGAATTTATTTGAAGAAGTCATCACGACAATTGCGAAACATAGAAATTGAGATGGAACAGGTTTTAGAAGTTGCTACATGTTATCCTATGTTTCCAGGTTGTCACAAAAATCCCGTTTCTTCTAAAGCATTCTCTTCGAGAATACCAGCACATAGGATTGGACTGGCTTGTGACGATGTACGATAGGAAATTAAATGGTATTTTGGCAGATGAGATGGGCTTGGGTAAAACCATACAGACAATTGCTTTACTCGCCCACCTGGCGTGTGAAAAGGGTAATTGGGGCCCTCATCTCATAATAGTACCAACATCTGTGATGCTCAATTGGGAAATGGAATGTAAGAAGTGGTGCCCTGGATTTAAGATTTTAACTTACTACGGCACGCAGAAGGAGAGAAAACAGAAGAGAACAGGTAACAAGCCATTGCTAAGTACTATTTTGAATAAGTGAAAGAGTAGTATTTTTTATATCCTATTTAATTCTAGGATGGACAAAACCAAATGCTTTTCACATATGCATAACATCGTACAAGCTGGTTATACAGGATCATCAAAGTTTTCGAAGAAAAAAATGGAAGTACCTCATACTGGACGAAGCTCAGAATATAAAAAATTTCAAATCGCAAAGATGGCAGTTGCTGCTAAATTTTCAAACGCAGAGGTAATTATTTACGATATTATTATATATATATACGTGTCGGTGATCGTGTGACCAACACGATGTATGTGGAATTAATTATTTTACAGACGACTGTTGCTTACTGGTACGCCGCTCCAAAATAACTTGATGGAGCTGTGGTCGCTAATGCATTTCTTGATGCCGAATGTGTTTCAGTCGCATAGAGAATTCAAGGAATGGTTTAGCAATCCCGTGACTGGAATGATCGAAGGAAACAGTGAATACAATGAAAATATTATACGTCGTCTGCATAAGGTTTGTACGTAATTTATTTTTATGCACTTTATTGTACTTACACCAGTACTCGCTACCGACCCAGACGCGTGTAATTACGTATCACCTGTCTGTTCTTTTACAAATAGCGAAATATTAAAAGAAATTCTCTATTAAAACTCGCGTGTCAGAAAATTGCGTATGGCATACGAATCCTGTCTGGAGGAACAGCTTCCTGTTTATAACAACAATTTTTCATTTTCCCATTTATATCTCGCTCACGCAATGTCTGTATTTGCAGGTTTTGCGTCCTTTTTTATTACGAAGATTAAAAACAGAGGTAGAAAAGCAATTGCCGAAGAAGTACGAACATGTTATCATGTGCCGTTTATCAAAGAGACAGCGATATCTTTATGATGATTTTATGTCCAGAGCAAAGTATGTATTAATATAATTTATATATACGTTGTAACATTCATATCATTGGCTAATATAACTGTTTCTTTTTAGAACAAAAGAGACCCTTGCTAGCGGTAATTTGTTGAGTGTGATTAACGTATTAATGCAATTACGGAAAGTATGCAATCATCCGAATTTATTTGAGGTGAGACCTACTATATCACCGTTTCAAATGGAAGCTATCGAGTTTGTAACTGCGTCTTTGGTATGGAGCGCTCTAGATTACGATCCGTTTAAGGTATCAATTCTATCTCTTGTTTTAAAAATGGTTGTTCGTTGTGTGTTTAGGAAAGTGTATAATGTACTCATTCCATTTCACAGCACATCGATCTGTCTAGCATTAATCTTTTTTTATGCGATTTGGAACTAATGCTTACCGCGTTCGTGGCGCACAGAGTAAGACGGTTGCAAACGCCGCGGAAACTCATAGAGGAAATTGACAGTCAGCCGGAACCACCTCCGAGATGTCCATCTGGGAAAATTAAGATCAATGTTCGATTATCTAATCAAGCTAGGCCATCGTCTATCCAACAGCAGACTCAAGCGAAGCTGAAGAATTTAGCTGGAATCTTGCCTACTCCTAAAGTTGGAACGTCTCCACTAATTAAAACTGCAAATAATCAGAGCGCTCCTAGACAAGGTAAGAATAATTTTTTTACGATTTAATCTATCAAATTCGCGTAATTAATTTCTTTGGATTTCGTTAATTCACAGGTGTTACATTGAAAGTAGCTAGTGGGCAGCTGCAGGGATACCCTGTACAATTGGTTCAACATCAAGGCAGCGTGAAAGGTAAGTTTTATTCCATGATGATTTTGTCTTTACACATACATTGATATTGAAAATTTGGGATCCCATGCATCATCGATCAGTGGTTGCACTCAATCACGTCGCTGTGTAATCATTTTTGCAGTGGTGCTAGAGAAAGTTGGTCTCGGGCCAGCTTGTTTATAGTCTTTCCGTATTATAAGCATTCTAGAACCGAGAGTACATTGACTAAACTTCCATTTATTAATTATATAATCTCTAACACATGTGAGTCACAGTTTGTGTAAAGCATATTTGTTGTGTTTGCTTCGGAAATAGCGATCCCTGTCGGGACACTAGCACATAATCCACAAAGTACAACAGTGACACCGACTACAGCAGCAACGAATGCACAGAGGATTACAGTAGGGAATGCAAACATTAGAGATGGACTGCAACGACTAGCAACGCAGACTGTCACGTTTAAGCAAGGCGATTCCGTCCAAAGATTCTGTCTCAAATCTCAGACTGTGCCTAGTTTTGCACAGGTGGTTCAAACATCTACTGGTAGACATATCTTTTTGACTTCAAATCAACAAAACACTAACACAGGTTTGTCCCATTGAGTGCTCATATCCCACTGATATCATTTCATTAAAAAGAACACGCGAGAGCTGTCTTACATTCTTTCACGTGTCATATTTATGCATTTTAAATAATACAAAACGCATGCCTATAAGTAATAATCCTATGTTTGCGAGCGAATTTCTTAAATATCCCTTTTTTTTCAATGATTGTATCAATTATTCGCGACTGACACGATCCTATGTTTGCAGTTTCATTTCCAGTGATGAGCGGGCAACGCTTAACGGTGTTATCGAAATCTCTGATGGGCCTATCTACTTCGGCAGCTACAGTTAACAAAGTAATAGGAGGTGTGGTGACCACTTCCAGCGGTACAAGTGGAAGACCTGTAATGAGGGTACCGCCGCTTAATGTTACCGCTACTCAAGCACAGTCTCCTGCTGGTAATGGACAAGTGCAGCAACAGCAGTCGATCCGTTGTGGCATTGTTACAAGACACGCACAAAAAGATACAGAAAAGGCACAAACGAAGGAACGTCCAAAGTCCGAATTTTATTTGGTAATTATTCTAACGCAGAATTCTATATCTTCCAAAAAACAATCAATTTTTATTGTGCAACGCTTTCTCGACAGCCGCAATTGGAAGAAGAAAGGAAACAGAGAAGACAGGCTAAACTCGAACTTATTGCAAACATCAATGAAAGACGATGCGCCGCGTGTCCTCTTTACGGTGAAGATTTGTTCATGGCGCTGAGGATCGGTAAACCGTCTACGGCTTGCCGATGGCATAACGGTTGGGTACATTGTGCGACGGCTAAGAACAATCCGCGTACAAGGAAACAATTTTTCTCTCGCACAGAGGCGCTCGCGGAAGCTATTAAAAGCACCGAGCAAATTGTTGAAGAGTTGAAAGAAGTTTTCGAAAGGTACGTGCGTCGGTGAGAAGAAATTCATTTGATAATTTTAGAGCAGCATGTGCTTAATATTTTATATTCTACGTCAGGTTTGTCGTACACGTTCCCGCTGTGTGCGCTCCAACGCCACGTTTCCATGTCTCTCACCCTCCGCCGCACAAATTGTTTGGTCAACGGCGGATGCAGATGGAATTGCAGCGTCAACTGTCGCCGAAATTAGCATTGTTCCATCCGGTAGCGAGCGCAAGGATGACGCAGTTCCCCGATCCTAGACTGATACAGTACGATTGTGGAAAATTACAGTCGTTAGATCAGGTCCTTAGGAAACTGAAATCGGAGAATCATAGAGTTTTAATATTTACACAAATGACAAGGATGTTGGATGTGTTGGAGGCTTTTCTCAATTACCACGGTCACATATATTTACGTTTGGATGGCACTACTAGAGTAGATCAGCGACAGGTAACTAACTGATTTCTACACTTTTTATTACTTGATATATTCCTATTTTATAAGAGTATTTTATTTCGTAAAAATTATACAGGTTTTGATGGAAAGATTTAACGGGGACAAAAGAATATTTTGTTTCATTTTATCAACGAGATCCGGAGGCGTCGGCGTAAATCTTACAGGGGCGGATACCGTTATATTTTATGACAGCGACTGGAATCCGACGATGGATGCTCAAGCGCAAGACAGGTGTCACAGAATCGGACAAACCCGAGATGTGCACATCTACAGGTATGTAACGAAAATATGATGGACAAACCTTATCTCATTTATTTAATTACATTTTTATATAATTTAGGTTAGTGAGCGAGAAAACTGTGGAAGAAAATATACTGAAGAAGGCCAATCAGAAGAGACTGCTTGGAGATTTAGCAATTGAGGGTGGCAATTTCACAACTGCATACTTCAAAAGTGTAAGTATTTTACAAATTGTACAGGGTCTATGAAAACTGTATGATGCAACCGTATATCACATAAACGAAAATAACTTATTTTACTGGAAAATCATTAATTAATTAATCTGTTTTTAAGACACTTTATGACACTAACCGTTTCTTTTCACAGTCTACGATTCAAGATCTCTTTAACATTGATCAGTCGGAGAACGATGCGTCGACTCGTATGGCTGAGGTATTGGAACAAAGCAGGGATCGAGAAAAGTTCTTGCAGAAGGACAGTCAGGGATCATCTGTCGATGATAAAATAGCGATGGGAGCGCTCGAGAGCGCGCTTGCCGCCGCCGAAGAGGATCTCGACGTTCAAGCTGCGAGGACTGCCAAGGCCGAGGCTGTTGCCGATCTCGCCGAGTTCGACGAAAATATACCTTTAGAAGACGCGGAAAAAGATGAAACACAAGTTAGCAAGGCTGAGCTCGAAGTACAGAACTTGGTATCTCAGGTAAGATTATGTCACTATGGTACAAGTCCACGTATTTGTAAAAATAGCAATAGTTCATATTTAGGCTACGACATTAGATTCACATATCACGGGTCTTCAGTGATCATCATGACGATGTCCGTAGTCTGACTACAATTCTTGTTCTTCATAATTCTTTGCAGTAAAATCTAAAGATGTCGATTGAAAATGTTTTCTCTTATTCATAGTTGACGCCAATCGAACGATACGCAATGAAGTTTGTAGAAGAATCGGACGGCGCGTTCTCCTCGGCACAGTTAGCCGCAGCGGAACGCGAACTCGAGGAGCAGAAAAAGGAATGGGAACTGGATCGTTTACGCGCTTTGCGGGAGGAAGAAGAGAGACGCATGCGACTGGCCGACGACGACGAGAAGCCGTTAACATTCGGACGTGAGGATGCGCAGAATCAGGTTAATAGTGCTAGTAATTCTAAGAAATTAGTCAATAAGAAACTCCCACCGAATAGGAGGAGGAATTCGCGTAAGAATATTAGTAAAAGTGCTCAAGAATCGGAAAGTGATACTGACACTACTACCGAGTCTGAGTCTGAGTCGCCGGAAGAAGTAGTTGAGGATAGTCTCGATGAAGAGTCGAGTCATACGGAAAGTCAAAGTCAGGGTGATGAGGACGAGGAGGAGGAAGAGACGAACGATCAGAATGACTCGGAGAAAGGTGGATATCCGAAGCGTAAGAATCGTTCGAATAAATCGTTCAGTCAGAATCACTTCGATCTGAACAGTCCGCGAACGAGATCCAGAGGTAACGTTAAAATCAACTTGTGGACTTTAGACGTGAGTCCGATCTTGCCGGGTATCAAACCTAAGTGCCGCGGTAGAGCTAGTAATCTACGGAAGCAGCGCGAGCTCAGAATGAGGATGAAGACGGACGAGAAGGGTTTCGCGTCGCCGGGTTCAAGTCGTAGAAAGTTCATCAACGCGAATTCTCCGAGCAAATCCGACGACGAAGACAGTACGACTCAAAAAGAAACATCTGATACGGAGCCAACTGCGATTGACAAAGAAGAAAATTGTAAAGTGGTGCAAAATCATGCGAAGTCGGTGTGTGATTCTTTAGACACGGAAACATGTTCTCAATCGGATAATTCGTCTGTCGCGTCAGAACAGTATAAAGACTCGGAATCTAGTTTAATCGATGAGAAAGTCTGCGACGATCTCAGTCAAGACAAATCGGAGCAATACAGTAATTCGGAACCGGAGACGAACGATGAGTCGGAAAATTCTACTATAGATTTCGGTTCGCAGAACAGTAATTCTAATTCACCCGCTATACAATCGAACACTTCCAAATGCAGCTTGAAAAATTCAATAACGTTGGACATCGACGAAGAAATCAGTATATCGGGAAATTCAACGATTACTCCTTTGAAAAATAAAATGACCGTTCAAGATAGTATTGAAACAGATTCTGTTGAAGGAAAAGAACAAGAAGAATCTGATGAGTCGAAAACATCTGAAAATAAGTGTAGTACTGTGGACGATCTTCAAGACAGCGTTTCAGATGATGAACGTGCGCGAACCGATGCGAGACCACACAGCGCCGATATAAAAAAGAAAACGACCATAGAGGAAACTTCAGTAAATGAAGAACAGTCTGACGAAAATACTTTAGGCTTGCAAAATCAATCTCCCGGTGACAAGGAATCGAAATCCGTGATAGGATCAAGCTCTAGTCAAGAGTCTAACGAACAGAAAAACTGCTCTACGCCGATGAATGAATGCACACAGGACGAGGATAAAGAAACTATTCAATCGACTTCGAAACCCAATGACAATACTTCTTCTTCCGATACTACGGGTTCTAACAGCTATGAATCGAACGATAAATTTCGAAAGCCGAGTGCAGCATCTTACGGAGTGATCACAAGAAGCGCAAAATTAAATCTTAACATAGGAAATACAGAAAATAAAAATGTGAGCACGCATCTGCCACCCAACGAGTCGAATGAGTCAAAGCAGAATCAAGAAGATGAAGTTTCGCAACCGACTGTTCCTCGTAAGGAAATAAGCAAAACCCGAAGACCCGATACTCCCCGGCCTACGGCGGAGTATAGTAGTAGAGTTACAAGATCGAGCGCAATTCGTTCGCTCACGCCTCCTCCAAGTAGCAACACGAGTTTCTCTAAAACGAAAAGCCCGGACACTCCGATGCCCGAGTGCTTCAAGTCATCGTCCCGACCAACAACGAGATCCATGCCGAGTATTCCCTCGCAACCGAGTAATGAAGAACAGAACGCGTGCGAGAAGCGAACTACGCGTAGTTCTAAGACTTTAGACAATGGTTTCTTGAGCCCACCGCCTCCGTTTAAAAGAAGTAGTTCGATACCACCAACTAAACCGTCGTCTGAGACAAAAGACTTCGCTGTTCCTGTTACGACCAGGTCTAAGAGAAACAGCGAATCTTCTAATGTAAATACAAACCCCAGACGACGACCGGATACGCCAGTTCCTACGTTCGAGCAAGTGTCTAGGGTCACCAGGTCTGGACTAAATTTTACATTGAACTCGGGAAAATCGAATCACGTATCGAGAAGTAACAAGAACGTTCGAAAGTCAGATTCATCTTCCGATTCGAAAACGCAGATAGAAGACTCTTCCAGTTCGAATACGGACTCGAATGGGAACGCTGTCGTATCGGAAACACTTGCGAAACAAGAAGACACAACTTTATCTCCTTACAATGACGAGAGACCACAAAGAACCGCCAAAGTCGTCGCTATTCTTACTCTAGATACAAGGAACAATCACGTTAGTAAAGCGTCTAGTTCGGTACATTCGAAGTCGTCTAATTGCAATTCTACCGACTCGAAAAGTATTAAAAAAAACGCCGATTCTAATTTGAATTCCGCGTCCGATTCAACAGAGAAAAATTGCCTCAGGGTCTCTGACGTCACATCCAATTGTAAAGTGGACAGATGGTGTGAATCTGGTGTAGATATAGACTCTTCCAACGTACTTTCCAAGGTAGTACGTACTTATTCGAATACCAAGAAGCCAGGGAAAGCATCGCCATTAAGCAAAACCGCGACGCTGAATGCTAATCATAAATCTGATAAGATCCCTTTACCTGTAAAGTCGACGGTGATAGCTTTAGTCGATTTAGACAACGATCCGAATTATGACTCATCCGATGGATCGAAACGATTGAGAAGGAAGATAAAACGAACTCGATTATCCTCGTTTACGAAGTCTCTGAAGGAAGACGAATCGCAGGTGAACGCGTTAGATGATGAAGAGCAGATACCACCGAAAAAGTCAGTCCGTACACAGCTTCCTCCTCCTCCTCCTTCGTCGCAAGTCATGCAACTGGAGAAGATAAATAGTGGTACTATATCTTGAGTCTCGCTAAAACTTTATCGCTGTAACATTTAGCAGCGTATCTGTATAAATATTCGTCTTGCGATTCGAAAAACGTTGCCCTCGGACGACCATCACCACTTGGGATCGCGCTCGGGTGAAACGAGGATTCGAAGCTTTTCTTAATTTTCACGACACTGTCCTTGTATATAATCACAACGATAAAGATAAGTGAGAAGTTTCTTTCGTTGTACCGGGTACACGCTCTGTAATATTTTTAGAATTGTAAATTATAATCTCTCTTGTAAAGGTTTCGAATGTCTCTTTTAAGCGGCATTGTAATTTATACTTGGTGATAAAAAGGTAAAAAGTTGAACGATTAAAAATCATCTGGCTGTACCATAATAGGATATAGAGACGTGAGGAAAGGAAAAATAATTCACTAATAGTTTAGTTTCATTAGTACGCTACGAGTCTGCCGTTTCTCGGAACGATTTTGTGGCGTTAACTGATCGTTAAACAAATACGAATTGAAATAGACATTCGATTCAGAGATAAAAGGAAAACAGGAATAATACTGTGAATGCGTCGGTACTTTGCTCTCGTGTAACGCCTTGTATCTACATAACTCTGCAAGGTAACGACTCGATTGCATCGCTAGATTTAAGGAGTTCTTCGTTTAAATGGTATGCCCCACTGTAATATTTAAGTTGCGTGCCTGTATTTTGTATGATCGAGTGAGTCCGAGAAAGGAAATAAACAAAATATTCCTTGCTACTAAAAATGATGTGTTTCCTTATTTCTTGGTGCGTTTCCAAGTCAGTTCGATCAAAGGTTCAGTTCCGTTTTGGTGTCAAATTTTGCTCAGTGTGCTTGGTTATATATACCGAGGGATCATTAGAAAACTAATGATCTTGCATATTCTCGCGAAGTTTTGGTGTGGCAAGGCTATCGTGACCGCACATAAAAAAGAGAGATACTTTGTTTTTGCAATAGTCAGTAGCATGCAAGCAGTAGAAAAGCTCCAATGAAAAATTATACAAAACAAATGGCACCAAAACACTGCCTTTGCCATTCCAAACTTGGAGTCAGCCAAGGTATAAGCAGGCACATTAATGAGCGTCTTGTACAATAACTTGATATTCGCACGGAGTCGAAGTAACACCTCGGAGTAAATTATCTAATGGAAAAATGAGCCTTTGAACGAGCAAAGTCCTATTCACTTTCCTTGTCATACTACGAGATCATTCGTTCGTTCTCTCTTTTTTCGTATAATTTCTTACATTTACCGGAAGATTTCCGAAGGTCGCGCGTACGCAAGTCTCTTCAAGCTTCTCCGTCATATTTGAAAATTGGGTGCACCGTACACGACGCTCCGGTTCCGAAACACTATTTATCTCTATTCCTTGAACAGATCTCACAGTTTTACTTTAATGTCTTACAGATATGGTTGTCGGACGATAATATGGAGCAAATGCCGGTCAGTATATTAATTCCGCTTTTCTTTAAATCATGCCTTCCTTAAGAGCACCTGTGTAAAGTTTATTTGAATCATCAGATGTGGTGTCCTCCCACGCCTCCTACGACGGATAATGATGTTTACATCGACTATTCTTTGGGATTCCTTTACGAAAATACTCCAATGTCGGAGGCACAATTACCTCCGATTTACATTAAGAAGGAACAGAAGAGAAGTAGGATTGAAGTCGGAATGAACGATCGCGACGGTGAGCAAATGCAACGTCGACTTTAGATTGAAGTCCTTATTTCCTATTATTACGTAATTGTTCTGAATACAGGTCGTCGTGCAGCTAAAATGCGGCACAAAGAGGAATCTGTTTACGCGCCTCGATCATTGTTCGATCGGCCCTCGCCGGCGTTTATGAAAATGCATCGCGACATGAAATTACATAAGTATCGCATAGTTCGCCCACCGATGCCGATGTCAGGGATGAAACCTTCGCACATGTCGAAGTCCTCCGCGGATCAAGACCACGTTCTGGATTGGCTGATACACGAGGATTGGGCTCTTCTTCAAGCGATCCAGATCTATCAAGGATTACCGCTGAACCTGATGATCTTGTCTCCTGGCCACACTCCTAACTGGGATCTGGTTGCAGATATAGTTAACAATACGTCTCGAATATACAGATCTCCCAAGCAGTGCAGAAGTAGATATGAATCGGTGATACTGCCTAGGGAAGAGGGAAAGTTACTTTACGATACCACGCCGAAAAAACAAAAGAAACAGAAAGGCGTTTATAAAATGCCTCAAGTCTCCGAGGTATATAATCATCATTTTTATTTACGATTTTATGGGAGATGTTCGTTAGGGGAAATACTCATTTTGAATCGTTTTCTTTTAGCAACAAACGAAAGCAAACAGGCACATGAAAACATCTCAGATATATAATCAAGATAAAAATAATTCGTTCACATTAATGTGCTGTCAAAGATTCGATACTATTAAATCTGTTTCGAATAAGAGAACGCCCACCGTTAAACCGTTGCTCGTCAATCCATTAATGAAAAATCCTACGAACGCTGCGGTCTTAGCCGAGTATGGTATTCAGTACGATAACCCGTTGGCTCCCATAGAAGTGGCAACGCGACGTGCTGACAGAATCGCGAAGGAGAAACTTAAGCACGCCGTTAGTACATCAGATTGTAACGTTATTTCAATTATTCAAATCTAGTCTTCAATCGTTTACATATTATAATTTGATTCAGGTGTTGACAGCGGAACAACAGCAGCAAGTAGCCGCTCGACTTCTGCAACAACAGCAGCAACAACAGCAGCAGCAGCAACAAGTCCAACAGCAACAAATCAAATTGCAACAGCAGCAGCAAACCCAACAGAGTATTTCAAGCACCGCGAGCCCTCAGGTGCATCAAATAACGCAAGTTGTGACGACAGTCACGACAGGTTTAACTACGATGAAGACTGTTACATCAATGACAAACGTGACCACATGCAGCGGTACGACGGTCGCTACAACTACGGTGAAAGCCAGGCAAGCAGGAACGTTGACTATGCAGGACGCGCGAACGACACCAACGGTCGTCAGTGTCAGTAACTTGCAAGCTGCTCAAAGAATCGCAACGGCGAGTTTAGTATCTGCTGGCCAAAGTTCACCCGTGGCTGGTGCCCAAAAAGGTATCGTCGGAGTCACCGTGGCTCCGGCTTCTGGCAGCAAAACGTTGACCGCCGCGCAGTTGCAGTATTACAGACAGCAACAAGTCCTGTTGCGACAACAACAGTTGAAAGTACTCCAGGCACAGGCCGCTGTAAGCGGTCAGAAGGTATCAGTAGCGGTCTCGGCCGCTGCCGCGCAGCAAAGAGCCACGTTGATGAAACAGAACATAACCGCCGGGACCGTCGCGCAGACAGCCGGCAAGCAAACTGTGACGCGTACGATGTCTGAGACGGAGATGGCTGCCCTTATAAAGCGACAAGCTTCCTTGCAACAACAAGCGAAAGCTGTGGCTCAGGTGCAGGTCCCCACGCAGACCGGGCTCACGCCGGCTCAACTGTTCGCGCAAGCCGGGTTGCAAGTACAGGCCGGTACGTCTGCTAGTGGTACGCCGGTGGCTACTTTGGTAAAGACGGCGAACGTAGCGAACGTGCGTACGCCTCAGCAAATCCGGCAGCTCGCTTTCCATCCTCAAATCATCGCCCAAAGAAAATTACCAACGCAGAAAGTCGCGCAGTTGACACCGGTCGCCGCAAAACCGGGCGTACAAACTCAGCTGATCGTGCAACAGAAATCGTTGCCCGCGATGACGGTACAGCAGATCCAAGTCATGAAACACGTTCAGCCATCGACGATGCAACAATTTACCCATGTAAGTTTTTACGTTTATATTTATGTGTTTATTTCGATGCTTATTCTTATTTGTAATCACAGGTTTCGACTGGACAGGCAGTTTCTCAACCGGGTCAAGTGGTTCTAGCGAAGTCTCCACTGCAGACACGAGTAATCCCAGTTGCTTCTCCCGGTTTGAAACAAACTATTCAAGTTGTATCCGCGAGTAGTGCTCAATTACGGCAAGCTGCACCCGCTCAAGGGAAACCCGTGGTGACCACTGCGAGAGGTAGCCCTGGGCCCAGCCAAGTCAGACTACATCCTATACATCCTCAAGTACAGCAGCAACAGCAAACGCAACAAACACAATCTCAACCGGACGCTCAATCCAAGTAAACGTGTTTCGTTTGTACGGAACCTTGATTGAACATCATAGGCTATTTAATTAAAATGTATGTTAATCAAATCGGAATAAATGAAATTCCGGGCCTCTTAAAACGATGAAAACATTCCAAATGATGTCACGAGTGATTCAACGTTGCAACCAATTTAGACAATATGATGCAATATGCACTGCAAAGGACAGATGAGCAAGTGTTTTTTAATTTAATCACGATTAATCATATATTCAGACGCTCGACGATTATACTGACCGATTTTGTACATAATATTTAATGAAGATATGTCACAGGCCATCGTCTTGTAGTATTATTCTTTATCTTGGAATGTTCGTAACAATTGACAATGGCTGCGAACGAAAGGTAAGCCGAAAGTTTGTGCAGAGTTCAATGTTTTCATTTCAGTGAAACTGAACGCCCTAATCACAAGGAATAAATTTATCTCAGTGAGACAGATTTCTTATATTTAAGGGATCCGATTTTGCTTAAGGTTTCATGATACAACTGATCTTACTCCGGAAGAAACGAGTTTGCGAATCTTCTAATTGCGTGTCGAGGTGTTAATTGTTTTCAATTCGTAAGGGTTTAGAAAAGAGTTGAACTAAGAAACGATTTAGCTTCGAGAAATACGCTTAACTTATGGATATCCGTAAACGAAACGGAAGTAACTACGAAGCTATAACTGTATATGTATTTATAGTTACCTATAGGGTCTAAAAATTGCGTTCAGCGATGCGGTGTTTATACTAGGATCTTTATCGGCTCGTGTAAGATTGTACTAATGATCTATATAAATATGTATAATTCGTGTATCATAGTCGCTAAAATAAATCTCATATAAGTAACTCTATCAGCCAATGTTGTGATAACAATTCCGGAGAATCACTTAATGGTCCACTTGACCAGATAAATGATACAAGTAAGCTATAGTTAAATTATGTAAGACATAAAAGCATCGTCATGACTCGATAGTAGAAAATTTAATAGAAAAAGTGTACTCTAGATATTTGTCGAATTATCTATTTTCTCCAGCAAACTGATAAGCCATGATACAGAGCTATCGTTCATTTTTATCATAGAATTATGTATAATATCTACTTCTCCTACAAGTAAGATAAAGCAATCCGTACGCGAAAACATAATACATTTACGCAGTATAAATGCAATTCATGCTGATATAATATTTACAATTCAGTGGAGGATAGTGAGATTATATAAATGCACGCGTTGAGTTCCTCGGCCAATGTTTTAAAGAAGCTGCTAAGATCAAGTTGTCTTAACATTATGGCAGTGCTAGTTTCGCTGTTAATAGATCTTTCGATCGCGTTAATCACTTTGGGAATATTGCTCAGCTTGTACATAAAACGTAGCCGTACTTATTGGCAAAAACGCGGTGTTCCTACCCTACCTGTTCACTGGCTTTTCGGTAATGTAAAAGATATAGTTATGCAAAAAGACTCTGCCGGGATGGTGCTCGGCGAGCTGCACCGTCAGGCTTCGGAGAACGATGATCTACTCGGCATTTATATCTTCCATAAGCCTTACTTGTTGATAAGAAGTCCAGAATTAATAAAACAAATTTTGGTGAAAGACTTCAGTAACTTTCCGGACCGTTTCTTTACGGCCCGATCGTTTCGGGACAAGATCGGTAGTTCAAATCTCTTCACGATACAAAATCCGGAATGGAA
>SHCU01000125.1:144738-174566 GCA_004307685.1 Ceratina australensis
TGGGTAACTTTTTGGTAATCTGGGGGAAAAGTTAGAGACTTTATATTAATAAATAGTTATACAGTGATCCGGTCTTTGCAGTGGCTTCAATGATCAAAGATTATGAGAGCTGAAGATATTTTTTTCAATTTCAAATAATATCCAATTATTCATTCTTTTACTATAGATGTACCCCTTTTTTATTTGTTGCAGAGATTAGAAAATGTTAAGTTAGCCATTTTAACATGTCCATTCGAACCACCCAAACCTAAGACCAAACATAAGCTGGATGTCACTTCGGTCGATGATTATAGAGCGTTGCGCGATTACGAACGGGAGAAGTTTACTGAAATGGTGAAGAAAGTCAAAGACGCTGGCACGACTCTTGCTATTTGCCAGTGGGGATTTGATGATGAAGCTAACCATCTCCTCCTTCAAAATCAACTACCAGCAGTCAGATGGGTCGGCGGCCCAGAAATTGAAGTAAGTCTGACTTTTATCTATGATACAGAGAAAGCTGTAACAGTCTTGCATCATACATTTGCCCAGTGATGAACAAATGCAACGGAAGAGGGGTAGAAGTTTGAAAACGAGCTGTACAATTTTTTAGATCAAAGTTTATCTTAAACAGAATCTTTGAAATTTTCCAGTTAGTTATCATTCTTCTGCGGTGCTCTCGTGATCAAATGATTATGAGATCTGAGGGCTTAATTCCTCTTCTTTCAATTGCATAGAAACGTGAATAAGGAAATATGAAGTAATACTTTTTAAATATATTTAGTTAATAGCTATTGCCACTGGCGGTCGTATCGTTCCTCGTTTCGAGGAGCTGACACCTGAAAAATTGGGTCACGCGGGTGTCGTTCGAGAGCTTACATTCGGTACTACTAAAGATCGAATGCTGGTCATCGAGGAATGCAAGAATTCTCGAGCAGTCACTATCTTCATCCGAGGCGGAAATAAAATGGTAAAATACTTATTAAATTATTCACCTAATTAAAAATAAGCAAGGAGAATTTCAGCGGTATCTAAATGTACCTAACTGACCAGACACCTTGCAAAATTAAAGCATTACGATATTCATTTTATTGTTCATTCTATTTGCAATTTACATATCAGTAATGCTACAATTTTACGCACAACTTAGCTTATTTGAATGAAAAAATTTAATGAAATTCTTTAGATCATTGAGGAAGCGAAGCGAGCTATTCACGACGCGCTGTGTACAGTTCGTAACGTGATCAAAAACCAGAAAATTGTTTATGGTGGAGGAGCGGCTGAGATCTCGTGTGCTCTTGCATGCGCAGACAAGGCGAACAAGATTAGCACATTGGAACAGTATGCTTTCCGCGCGTTCTCCGAAGCGTTGGAAGCTGTGCCCATGGCACTTGCCGAAAACTCCGGTTTGTCGCCCGTCGATTCCTTAGCTGAGATCAAAGCACGTCAGATAGCTGAAAATAATCCTACTCTCGGCATTGATTGTTTGAACCGCGGTACTTGCGGTACGTATCCTGCACTCGTTACTCCTCATTTATCAGAAACATATAATTATTTGTTATTACAGACATGCAAGTGCAGAATGTAATTGAGACATTGACGAGCAAGATACAGCAAATCCTATTGGCTACTCAACTGGTCAAGATGATATTAAAGATCGATGATATACGTTCACCAAATGACGCGGCCTGAATGTGTTGCATACTGCCTTTCTTTATTTTCATTTCACCTTGTTTGCTTCTTCAAGCTTCATCCGCAATTCTAATTGATGGAACTCTTATGTTCAACTAATATTTTCTCGTTCATAGAACGATGATAATTTATACGTAACATGGTACGAAATAAAACATTTTACTATTAACAATGTTTGTTTAATTTCTGTACTTTTATTATACCTGCACATTATTCTCATTATAGGAGTAAGTAAAATTGTCTTAACTTCTACTTATCCAGGCTATCCTGAGTTTCCTCGCAAAAAAGAGCGATTCTGAAGCCTTCCCGCTCTGTCAGTTGGAATAGTTCATACCATCTAATGTCTTTACATTCCTGTAATGGGACGAGCGAGAAGAGCATAATTTTCATTAATGATTTTTTTATTATTTTCATTGTAGGAACAAATAAATTTGTCACATCGAGTCAAGGCGTAACGGGTGTAAACAAACATTCCTTCTGTACAATTATGGGAATTCGGTTTCGAAAAGAAGTAATATTTTTTATGCAACGTATCCGTGAAGCTTACGTAAATGATCGATCGACATAGGTAATAGAATTTTGTAACATTCTATTAATAAAATGGCACAAAATATAATACAATCGCTTGTGTACATATTTATAAATTATAACAATATATATATATATATATATATATATCTGTTTTCCACTCTCTCANNCTCTCAGCCTGTGGGATGTCTCTTCATATCACAAAATATACAATCTTTCCCAACGTAACATTATAATACCCATTCAGTTTTCATTCTTTGTCTAAGTACATTTCCGGTAGTTCACCCGTATAAAGTTCTTGCTCGGGGCTCGGAGTTGCAATATCCCTTCGTTAACATTCGATAAACAACATCGAGAGACAACGCGTTTTTTAAACATTTTTAATCTTGACAACAACGTTCTGTATCATGCGATACAGAATTCGGCACTTCGTTTCATCGTATACGTTTCACATTCTTAATATCTAATACATTGCTTCTTCCTTACCGTGCATACATCTATGTAATACGTCTTTCCAACCTCCAGATTGTATCGATTGCAAGCCCCAGTTGAGCCTTATATCAACACCATTTGCTGATTCAACCGGTATGTATATGTACGTTTACATACATATAATTTCAGAATAACGAAAAACGCACACGCAGGATTTCCTCGGGAATGTTTGCAATTTAATTGATTATCATCGTTAGTTAAGAAGAACGCTGCTGAAGCGATTCTAAAGACAGTGAACAATGTATATCGAGGGAGAAAATGTCCACAAACATTATCGAGAGAATACTGCGTATTTCCGACAGAACGAATTTGAAAAACTGACAATTTTACACGAAAACTAGAAATAATACTATTATAAAATAGAAATGACGCGAGTAAAAAAATATATATAAAATGGTGATATCGATGACCCGATCGATGCGTTACTTGACTCTGTCGAATGAATCTAATTGTTTTATTATCTCCTCTCTTACGTGTTTTAATAAATAGGCTATACGAATTTGATTACGCGTTAAACGTTACTCAACTAAATGTTATATGCACAGAGCGGGGCCACTAACTAAGTTTTCTCCTTTACTATGATTACACCTTTTTGAGCATCGGCAATTGGAGTACTTCCGGTATTTCAATATCTTCCAGTCGGATATCTGATGGATTGAACGGGAATCTTACTGGGTACGAGTACATCAGATCCATCAGCAGCTGAAATAAAATTTAATCAGGTAACTTCCATTTTTGGCATCAGTTTCCGAGGCTCTCGAACTGACAAGCCAAACAGATAGTAAACGCTCAAATTGATAGGTATTATGCTCTGGCAGAGTGCTATGAGATATAAATGTACACTGCGAGTTTCCTGTCAACTGGCAACTTATTCGAATTAGAGGTGTACGAGAATCCTGAATATTTTCGGGACTCTCGATATAATCCAATCAGATTAATTTAATAAATATAATATAGTTTTCGATATTTTCAAGTTCCCGCACACCTCCAATTCAATATCCGTATCTTCACATGACTAAACATTACAGATAAAATTCGCATTTTTAACAATACTTATTAGTAATACTCACTTGATCATTGTTTTCGCCGCGTTCGCTTAGTTTTGCCTGTACCTTCTTGATAAACGATACAGGCACGCGCGTTTCAAAATCGTCGGCGGGCGTATATAAATTTAGAATTTTTACTATTTGGTTCGCGGTTAACTTGTTGCACATCTCGCAAACGGAATTTACATCCTCGTCGGTTTTACGGGCTTGCAGAAGGTACGCCGCTTGTATGATCGGCTCCAGCGCCTCGGACGCCTGTTCCAATCGTCGTTCTTTTCCCCATTGCTCTAAATGGCTCAGGTTGTATCTAAAAACGAAACGTACGATTAAGCGAAATGTAAAAGTTAGCTACGATCGACGTTAAGCGACCTAACGGACCTTATCTGCATGCCCTTATTCCACTGGCAAAGTTCATTCCTCAGAAGAAGATTGTTCAGGGCACTGGCGCACATGAAGTAGAAAAGCTGCTTGAAAATTTGCACGACAAACTCGAAATCGACGCCATGGTATTGAAGTGTTTTGTACACGACGGTAAGCTCGTTTAGAAGTTTATTAAGTTTTTCTTGCGTGGACTCTGGTTCCTCTCCCATAGAAGAGGACCTCTGCCGGCCGCGTTTATTCGAATTCACGCCTGATATCGCCTCGTGTTCGAGAAGGGCTGGCACCGTCAAGGCTTGAATCCTCTCCTTAACGTTCGTCACAATATTGTTGAAAATCCAAAGTGCGAAGTCGCTCAACACGCGTCGATACTCGCTTAGATCGAAATTCCTGAGACACTGGTCGTTTTGTCTCGGGGTGTTCTTAATTTGAAACGGTTTTTCACCAGAATACTGTTTCATGCAGTGTAACAGTCTCAGGGTGTTGCTGAGCCAAAGTACGCTCGAGTCGAAGTCCTCGCGTTTTTTTACGACACGTTTCACGACGTTCAAGTAGCCGGTTAATAAAAATTTCACTTTCTCGTCGTCGTTTATGCAATCAGTGTGTCGTATGCACATGAATAAAATGTAAGCTGGTAGGCCAGGTAACAACGTCACTGCGACTCTGGGTTTTAGATCTAAAACAAATTCGTCTCGTATATAAGCACTTGAAGACTTGAAATTGACTAAATAACTTACCGATTACGAGGAGACGTATAATCGTGTTGATATCTTCTTTCTTAAACTCGAACATCCCTTCATACTCCCTTTCTTTCTTTCGAATAGCTGGCAAATTACTGTTGCTTTGTCCCGAATTACCGGTGGAAGACATTATTGTAGCCTCGTTTCCAGGGTCTGTATTATCTGGCACTGTAAAATAAATATTAATTAATTATTTTATATGAATATTTACACGATAGTATGAGATCTGAAATGAGAGACTTCTAAGATGAAAGAGTTGGAGACGTGCGAATTGTTAATGAAATGAGGTGAAGTAACACATCGGTTCACGCGCTCACCAGTGCAATTNGTATTATCTGGCACTGTAAAATAAATATTAATTAATTATTTTATATGAATATTTAAACGATAGTATGAGATCTGAAATGAGAGACTTCTAAGATGAAAGAGTTGGAGACGTGCGAATTATTAATGAAATGAGGTGAAGTAATACATCGGTTCACGCGCTCACCAGTGCAATTGGAAACATAAGGCCGATCCTTAGTTTCCTTAGTTTCGTCTCCCTCATCTTTGCAAGCATTTAAATATTACAGTGTTATAACTTCCTAATCCTCTTTTTTTCTTGTTCTTATCAAATTATTTTTCGTAATTAGATTTGTACTTACAGCCAGCATCCCTAAGACGTTTTGCGAGCATCTTGCATTGCCTTTTAAACTTCCTGCACTCTTCTGCTATCTTATCGTATTTTTCTTGCAGTTCCTGTATTTGAATTATAATAATTAAATAATTTAATAATAGTATGAGTTGATTAATAATGAAACTCTTACTAGATTTTCTGATGTTAGCCTGGCTATTTCATGTTGCATGTAAGCCTCAGTCTGAGTCTGTGGCGACTTGCTTACATTGATAGATAATAATTTCTGTTGCTTTTCAATTTCTTCCTGTAATTTATCGATCTCTGTCATCCATTCGTGCCACTGTTCTCGCCATCCTTTCTCCTTCATCTGAAGTTCATCTTCTAATTGCCTTTAAGCGAAATATTAAAAATGATTAAGTATTCTGTTGATCTACTCTATGCAATAGTTCACACGAAGGGAATAGCACTAAAGTAATAATGAACGAATGAAATTAGCATTCGATGAATCCTTAAAATTTGGTTGATCCCGACTGAATAGCATAAAAATTGATAAATGAAATATGATGGATTAATCGCGGGCAAAATATCTTCTCAACTCACTCTCTTTGACTTAAGGCCTTTGACTTAAGTCTACTGAAAATTGACGTGCATGCACAAACGACAAAACCACGATTAGACATGGATTCTTCTTTTTGCAGGGAATTGAACTTTAAATCGTACAGGGAACTTCGAAATACCTGTTGATCTTTTTCTGTGTCTCGAAGGCAAGAACCAATTCCCCGTCTTCGTTGATGATGTCCACGTCCCGGCCGTAATTTGAGCCTAAACTCTTCATTCTCTGTGTATTATCGGCCAATACGCTGTGCAGTTGAATACACTCTTCCCGTCTTCTTTCGAGCTCTTCTTGAAGCGCCTCGAATTGTCCTAAAAGGGAAATTATATCTCTCCAATTTACACATTCTAAGAAAATTTGAAAAGATAACTAAAAAATTCATAGTTAAATTTTTACAAAAATGTTTTATTCGTTCTAATGCCTTAAATAATAAAACAATTAAATAGTTTTTTATATGTAAGGGAAAGAACAGAATATGCAATGTTACGTGCTAGGTTTTTTATTGCTATTAACGTATGTACATGAAGCAGGTGGAGGACGGTGAATGTGAAAATGAAGCCCGTAAGAACGAAATGTGTGCATACTGTGATAAAAGTAAAACTCTGATTAATAGCATAGTATGAAACTAGAAAAGAAATCACAATTCCTCAAAAACCCCAACATTGAGAAATCGCTTAGCTATATATTTTAAGCAGTTACCCATCAGATTTTGCTGTGCGCCCAGCACACCAACCGAGGACACGCTTTCCCGCAGTGTACCTAAATCTCTTCTTAACTGGGCATTTTCCATTTCCAATTCCTGGAGCTACAAATCGAAGACATTTTAATACCATCGCTTCTTCAAGCTTGTATGTTCGAATATTTCTAATTACCCTAAAGGAATCTTGCGTCCTTGATGTATCGTCGGAACTGTCCCGCTCCAAATCTTCTACAATTCTGATCAATCGTCTCTTCTCCTTCTCGACCTCTTTCAATTTCTGTTGAAGTTTTAAGACAAGCCCAATATCTACAGGCGCGTGTGTCGGTCCATTCGTTTCCGAGGGCGATTTATGCGATTGTATCTCTCCATCAGGTGAACTGTCGGATCTCTGCTGCCAATTAATCGACTCCACCCGTGAGTAAGGAGTCGAAGACGAAGCTGTCGATCTTACCGATCCGTAACCCAGATCCTTTGAGATCAAACGGAAGCTTGTTACTCATGCAGTTAATAACGCGTCATAATTCGAATCCCGACTCTTAACCGTTAAATTAGGAGGAAATTAAATAAAAACTATAATATTACCAGATTCTGTTCCTCTTGTGATAAATCTGCGGATACAATTTGTCCACTGCCGCTGGAAGCATTGCTTAATGATCGCGAATGGGCAGGGCCGTGCATAGCGAGTTTCTGCTCCAAAGTCTCTGCGTACTGCTCCAATTCGTGGTAATCTTTCAAAAGTTTCTGATAAGCACTGCGGTCGTGATCCTGATTCAATAAGAGGAGATCCTTCTCCTGCTCTAAACGATTCTTTAAGTTCTCCTCAGCACCGCGCTGGTCGTTCGTCAGTTTTTCATTAGCTATCGTGAGAGTCTTTTGCAGCTTGTCGATTTCCTCTTGAAGCTTTTTATTCTGTTCATCCTTCTCCTGGCTCTCTCTTTCCTTATCCTACAACGTTCAGTTCAGTAAATTATTTAATAGAGAATTCAGTGTTCTATTTTAACAAATTACCCGTAAAATGTCCATTTTCTCATCTTGTTCAACTTTGATTATCTCTTGCATCTTTTCTAATTCCTCCTTTTTCTTTAAGAGTATATAATTCAGTTTCTTGTTTTCTCCTTCCACAGACTTCAACCCTTCGAGTTTGTGTTTCAAGTCTACTACCTCATTCTGGAAGTTCTTTAACACTTGATTCTCTTTTGTCTATAAAGAAAACAGAAACTCAACATATGTTATTAAAATTAAATTATAATTCCAGCGAACAAACAACGAAATTATAACGTACAAGTTCAGTGATCTTTTGCTGCAACGTAATAATTTTCTTTTCTAATCCCTTATTCAGCGATTTCACATGCTCGACGCTTCTAGCTTCAGCCTTCAGTCTCCTGAACTCCTTCTTTGCTAAGTACTTCCTTACGCTCGACTGAACAATAATAATGTTCCTTAACTTCTTCTTGCAAGCCATACGCACGAGATATCCTCTGGCGAATCGTTGAATGACGATCGCGGCGGCGTTGTCCTTCATCAACCTGTATCTCTCCCTTGCCAGTTTACCCCTGCCGTACGTTTGAATACCAAGGATTGTGCGTTTTATCTGAAGGTATCGATGCCTCTGGAGCCATCCTCTGACACAGGCTTGTATCTTTATCGCAGCTCTCGTCTCCCTCACAGCCTGAGCCTTCTGTCTCGCAATGTAGCCCCTGCCGTATCGTTGAAGACCGAGTACGGCGCGTCGTATCTTCTTGTATCTATTCCGGTAAATCAAGCCCCGTACCGTCTTCTGAATCATAATACAAGCGTCCCGTTGCCGTTCTCCTCGCAGCTTCTCTAAATAAGCTACCTGGCCAGCTCGAAACAGGACCTTCGTTTTCCCGAATTTAAATTTATCTTCATCCTTGATGTACCTAAACGTTACCATCGAAATTCAATCTATACCGTTCAAACAATTAAGCGCAAAAATAACAGACCTTTCCAATATACGTCGACAGGTTTCTTTCAAATCGTCTCGTCGTATGTCCTTGAACCTGCATAGGCACCTGTATCTGAGGAAGAATTCGTTATACGTTCTCTGACTGGGAAATCCTGCCGCGGATATTCGTATCGTTTCAAGAACACCGCATGCCCGTAATTGCTGGACCGCGCGTTGGGGGTTGTATTCGAAAGCTTCCTTCGTGTCGTTCGGTTTGATACAGCGCACATAGTGCGGGGTCGTCGCGTTTAACGTCGACATTAACATGTTCAACGAGTCACGGAATTGGGATCCTACCTAAGAAATTCCAGTATTTAGGATTTTAGACAAAAATTAAGGATAATGCTCTTAGCTTCCGGTTAACACTAAACCTACCGTGTAAGTTTTATAAAGACTGGCCATTTTTATCAAAGATGATAGAAACAGGTAGGTTTAGTGTCAACTAATAGTTTTCTTATTAGAATTACCGTTTTCTTATTTTGTTTAGGCGTACTTAATACTGGTTTTTGAGCGGATACTTTCACTCGTACGTTCGGCGGTACTACGAGTTTCGGATCTTCCTCGCGAAATAATTTCTTCAATAACTTATTCTGAAATAGAAAACGATATGAAATATGCAAATATGTACGTACACGAATTTAACGTACATCTCCGTTTCGAAGAACGTCAACTTGTTCCTCGATAACAGTGTCCCTATTTTTTTCTAAAAACCCTATCGTCTCGTACTGCACCAGGTCGGCGAAATGGTGGATCAGGAAAGCGGAAGTACCGAACCGCGGCTTCTCGAAGTGTTTCGATTTGCCACATTTCGCATAGAGCTTCTCGGCCCAAGAGCTATCCGAGCCTTTCGGCATCTGTGCAAAACAACTATGTGAGAATGATGCATCCTGACAATTGACATCCAGGAGATTTTCGAACTACCAACCCTGCATTCCTCGTCCAACAGGTCGAGGATACCCAGCTTGGTTTCGATAAGATCGATGCATGGTTGATTATCATAGAAATCAATGAACGTCCATTCGATCTCTTCCTTAAAGTACTCCTCCTGCTCCAGCTTGAATACATGTTGATTAAACTGCTGCTGAAGTTTCTCGTTCGCATAATTTATGCAGAACTGTTCGAATGAATTCACTTCAAAGGTCTCGAAACCGTAAATATCGAGGACGCCGATGAAGCACTGCGGCTTGTTCTGAGATTGTAACGAATTATTGATACCGGTAACAATCCAATTGAATAGTTCAGCGTAAATATGTTTGGCTAGCGCGTCCCGCGCGCCGACCGCCTGCTCGACGTTCATCGGTTTCAAGAACACCTCCCTCATCGAGACGATCTTCCTATGGCACAGCCATTTTCTCATCGCGTTCACGTCGATGCCTAACAGCTCGCACATTATTAAAAGGTGTTTGTCCGACGACTAAAAAGGGAAAGCGTGCATCAATCGATTTTCTCGGTGGAAAGTACATCGTCTACTCGGTACCGGAAGTCCGCGTGGATCCATAGAATAATCGAAACTTTATCCAGATTCTAGTTCTATACACTTAGGAGACCATTGAACTTAAGAGTAAGTCGTAAAATTATTGTCAATAATTTAATAAATGTAATAAAATGTATAATATTTGAACCGATAAGCTTTTAAAACGATAGGACATTTGTAAATAACCCTTGTCATTGTTTTACGGGCTCATGCAACCTTAAATGGTTTTACATCAGATCCGCGCTTACTTTCCTAGGTATCTACTTTTACCTAGAACATAAAAATCGTGAGATTTACATGAATGTA
The DNA here is from genome assembly GCA_004307685.1 of Ceratina australensis. Lineage (NCBI taxonomy): Eukaryota > Metazoa > Arthropoda > Insecta > Hymenoptera > Apidae > Ceratina > Ceratina australensis. The sequence goes on from SHCU01000125.1 coordinate 155,266, forward strand.
GCTGGCCTCGGTGTCGTTCGCCGTAGTCTGGCTATCGGAACCGTGTATAGTTACATTCCCTAAATGCATGATGGCAGCTAGAATTCGGAACATATCGTCCTGCTGCTTCGACGAGAATCCAAGCATCGTGAGAGCGCTCACGGTTTCATCGAAACATACTAAATCATCCACACCGTCTATGACGGGATTGTTCCCTTGATTTAAATAGTGAAAGTTGTTCTGGTGATCTAAGTGTAAATGCGGAAGACGCGCGGCGGCCGCGCACATTTGATAAAATATGTGATAATTCCTTTCCTCGTATGCCTAAAATATCATTCGTTTAATTTCAACATCGTATCTCTTAACATTATTTCTACCTGAGGTGTCAATAGATACCTTCGGTAAAAATAGTAATCAATACAATAATAATCATAAAATTTTTAGTAATTTTGTAACATTGAAATTATAAATCAACGTGACACGATACAAATGAAAATTTTATGTCTTATACCAATGTCATAATAATCAACGGAATTATTCTCCAAGTACCTGAAATACGACTCTTGACTTTTCGAGTAGATAAGTTCTCATACTAGCTCCAGTGATGTGATACTGTTTGTTGAATTGAATTTCAATAAACTTTCCAAATCTCGACGAATTATCGTTTCTCGTTGTCTTCGCGTTACCGATAGCTTCCATAATGGGTAGAGAAGCGAGGACCTTCTTCTCGACCTGAGTCTCGGTTGTTGAACCGCCAACGGTGGCGAAATATCGCATAGTATATTTCGCGGAAACTGTTTTCCCAGCCCCGGATTCGCCGGAAACGATGATGGACTGATCGTGACCCTCCCTACAATTTGTATCCATTCCTAAACTGTCTTTAATATAATACTGTACGTACTAATTGTTGTAATATAACACATATAAGACTTCATGTATTAATTGTCTTAATAGAAAAATTTATGTAACGTTTCATACAATAATTAATACAATTCACATGTACCGTCTAACATTTTTTAATAACGCTACGAATGATAGATCACAGTTCATAAAAACTCGTAGTTTGATAATAGATCTGAACCTTTCGAGTTTTGTGTAAGCTTCCTCCGCGACGGCGAATATGTGGGGCTCGAGGTCGCCCATCGCCTGGCCTCTGTACGCCCATATCGTGTCCGTCCCGTAAATCGGTAGTTCGTTGTACGGATTAAAAGCCACCAGCACGATGCCGCAGTACGTGTAAATGTTATGCCGTTGGAAACGTATCTGAAGATTGTACAGAACGGCTGGCTCGTGGAGGAACGATAACGAAGTCAAATTATTTTCCCCTATGAGTATGTCCGGGTTCCTCAGCGGCGGTAAATCGGCGTCTGACTTTATCACCAAGACTTTCGTCTGTTTCGAGTTGTCCACATGGACCTTCAAGCTCGTCTGATTCGACTTGTAATCTTCCACTAGCGATGCGGTCTCCCAAATTCTTTCTGGATGCGGCACCCATACTTTAGCACCCTGAGAATCATACATTTTACTCTATTTTTTCCCCCTCTACCAAAATAGTTTGACTGTCTTTAATATAGTAATCAGAATAAATCTGTTCATACTTAGTACACGGCTAGTTATAAAGGTAGATACTATTTACAAATATTTCCTTTGACGAAGAGTTCAAGCACTTTCCGATACTCAAGAATCGTGACACAGGATTGTAGAAAGGTAGATACGCTGTTTAACGAACAAGCTTTTTACAGTTCAAATTGATGGTATCGCCCGGAGATACGGACTCATATAGGAAGTTAGTAAACATCGCGAACGAGCTCGCGCGAGTTAATTACTTAGCTTCCAATTTTCCTTCCTTTCAAGATGACCTGCTTTTTTTCATTTTTTCGCGAGCTGCAGGTACGTATGAAAACGAGGTCGACGATACAGCATGAACGTATCGATTTCTACGCCGGGCGCACCAAATTGGGATCGGTTATCGCGTTAAAGGTGTTACTATTTTTCTTTTAAGTGGAAGATAAGAAATAGTTCCGTTAACAATAAGAATAAGTCGTTGTATCAGTCGACGGTATCTTAAATGTTTACCTGACTGTATTGATACATATAATGGCATTAATATTCACGTGATTATATGATATCATTTTCTGCATTGCGAAAGAAAAGGTTTGTAACGGTTCCGATGTTGTACTCGATCTGATAAACAAGACACGAAATGCCGAAATTTACTGCTGTGATGTACAAACGGAAAGATTACGTGATCTGAAGGAATATCGAGCAACGGGAACGTTCACCGTTCCCTGCTATACTCTTTTTGTTACGGTGTCATCGTTACACCAGAGAACTGGTTAGAGATATACCTATGTCTTCCACCAGGAAACTGTGTTTAATATGCTTTATTTAAAAAAAAGGAAACATTAAACTGATACGATACAAATTAGCTTCTCGAATTTACAATTAGACAATTTGAGATTTTGGGGTGTAAGTTGTATTCGCAACGACTTTTATCCTAACATTTTTCCAACATTGCAGCTAAATAGCTTCATCAGTCTTCATCATACTTGCTATCAGCGTCAGTATCTCTGTAACCCTGATGAAACTAGTTGCAATTAGCGAATCATTTGGATAGGAGTCCTTGGGGACATGACTTATATTTGAAAACCTGAAATTGTGTACATTTTCCAGGCTGTGAAGGCCTCAAATCATTATCTCTTCGAACTTCATATCAAAAATCGAAAAACTGATTAAAACCATAAATACGTCCTATCTAAGGAAAAAGTCGATGCTTCTTCAAGAGAAAAAACGAGATTTCAGAATCTTAAGAAAAGGGACGATCGAATTAGAACTACTCCACCTTTATATTAAAAGTCAAAAGAAATTGATGAAGATATACATATTTTTCCAATCAGGAAATGTTTAATACGTTCTAGTTAAAGAAAAAAATTGATGCTTTACTTTCTTCAAAAAGCCGAGATTTCTATATCGGAAAAAGGAGACGTTGGAATCATAAGAAACGAACTGTCTCCTGTGATGTTAAGCATAGAAAAGCTCATTCCTGAACGTGACAAATGAAATGAAGAGAATGATAGAAGCCATTTGTGATATTTACATTAAAGCTATAATACTTTTCTACAATTCCATTAAACTTTCAGCGGTGGGAAGCTTACAGTCGGAGTCTAACAATTTCCCTTTGACCAGAATTAGCGAACTTATAATTGCAAATATCAAAGTATTTAGAAGTGTGAGTTGAACTATAAGCCACGCACTGTAATTTTTAGCTACTATAACATTACATTACGTTTTACCGCGGCTATGCTTCACGTTTCTGTTTCGAGGTCAACCGATTGCTGACCTCGGGACCTGCTATAACTACATATATGTGTATATACGTACGTACGTATTTAACGTGTTGTATGCGTGCGTAATTCGTTGGAATTCACAAATTTCGTAAGATGTTACAATTTTCGTAATTCATGAGTGGACTGCAGGTTTTCATACATTCACAGGAACTTGCAATAATTTAAATAAATACAGAATATTCAAAGTAAAATATAATTTATGATATTCGAACGAGAAAACATATATTTTATTCATCAAAATAGAAATTTGTACTTGCAATTTATTCATGAGTATGACGAAATATTAAAAGACTGATAAAAAGCCATGCTCATTGTACGCTTCGCGTAATTTTATCGAACGAAATAGTATATTACAAAACATGTTGTCCTTCCTTCTGATCTAAAATCGATTACTTTTCGTAAAACGGAAAGACAGTTCTCTTAACAGATAAATTATTTTGACATTTAACAATTCGTTCTAGAAAGACTAAACGAGGGCAAAATAGAATTTGAATAATTATGTAAATACTATCCTTTCTCCTATGATGACCGTTTGACGGTTGACTTGATCTGTTGGAGAAATATTCCCATGCTTTCTACGTTACGTACATAACGACGATTACCTTTCTAAGTCGTACTCGCAGGGAGGCATGGAAAAAGCAGAATGGTATCTACCGGGTTCCCACGCAGCTTGTTATAATTGAAAAGCTAAGCTGCCACCGAGAGTGAACCGTGCACGCGACAATCGAAAGTTCAAAAACGAGAATAGACCGCTTCCCTATTTTTTTATTCCGAATCAATTAGCGTTTGTTCCCCCGAACCGGAATTCTCACGCGTAAATTGCGTAATCGGTAATTAGATAGGCAAATCTAGGCTGGTTTCCATTCATGAACCACTTCGCGCCTTCTTTCGTTCACTACCTGCTTCTACGAACCAGTGAAAGGATTATTCAAATGCGAACAATAGTAATTGTCAAGGAAAAGAACGTTTCCTAGTTTAAAAATAATTTATTCAAAACGTAATAACTAGACTTGCAAGCTCTAAATGGAATTTAGTTTCAATGTCAATAATCAATTATTGTTTGTTCATCCCAGTCGAGCATATTGCTGTATCATTAAAACTTTAAGAGGCCCTGAAGTTACTGTGAAGAGTGTAATTGGAATAATCTGTACATATTACGAGAATCGTTTTGAAACTGAAACAACTGTTTATCCTAGTGAAACATATTACTGCAGTATTGAAACTTTAAGAGGTTGCAAAGATACCGTGAAGAGCGTAATTGGAATTATGTGTACATGTAAGAGAAGCTTCGGCGCCTGTGTAAATGCAGTCCTTTTCTATGCAGCGTCTGACAATGAGCTTTGCCAACTGACCACCGATCTACGGCTTCTGTCGCGTTCCACCCACGGTCACCACTCGTTTGTCCCAACTACGCAACTTTTTAAGTTCTATTCGCACCGATAGCAGCGAGTCTTACCGATTATATCTGAAATAAACTAAATGCGATCGCTAATCAGCCCTGCATAGGTCTAAGTCTCTCAAGCATTTATTCAGGTATGGAAGTACAAGTGTTAACAGGAACAAACATCATGGATTATATTTGCAATAAAATAAATATGATCACGAATCATCCCTGTAAAGTACTAACAGCAGTCCTCTCAAACGTTCATTTAGGGTNATCGCTAATCAGCCCTGCATAGGTCTAAGTCTCTCAAGCATTTATTCAGGTATGGAAGTGTAAGTGTTAACAGGAACAAACATCATGGATTATATTTGCAATAAAATAAATATGATCACGAATCATCCCTGTAAAGTACTAACAGCAGTCCTTTTAAACGTTCATTTAGGATAATGAAGCATAAGTGTTATCCGGAACGAATTGTATTTACAAAAAACTGAACGCGCTTGCGAATCACCATTACAAGATCTTGAAACGAGTCTCTGAAACATAAATTTAGGATACTGAAGTAGCAGTATTATCAGGGACGAATCATATTTGTAATAAATTAAGAAGGAATCATCTGCAGAGTGCCAAAACGAACTTCTCAAACATTCATGCATGGCAATCGAGCAAATGTAAAAAGAGAATGATCGGTTGCTTATATCTGAGGTTTTATCTGCAGTCATTCCGGATGATGAATCACTTTTGTAACGATTCCTCCCACGGAATATGTACATAACGTTCGTGATAACCGATCGTGTAATTTCAAATGCGGAAGCATATGCGGAACGCACGTATTCTTGTGCCGGCACTATTTCAAGGCATTTACCTTCACGCATTTACTGAACAAAGTGGTAATTAACTTTAGATAATTGTATTGAAGTTTAGCGATATGAAGATTCATCGAGGAGTTATACTAAAACAGTAGAAATAATTAAACAGTACAATTTTAATAGTTTTCGAGTAGGTGCTCGATGGGCGATAAAAATTACATGATACATATGGTAAGAATTAGAATGCAAACATTGGCATGTTGTCGAAATGCGATATTTCATGTGCATCAATTAAGTGCACAATTGTTCGACGGTCATAAAGTAAATGTGCATGAAGTCCCAATAATCGTGTTTCTTCACATTAACTGATCACGAGGCACGATCGATGTAACGGTTGCATTCGCGATCATTTTCGACTGTTTCAACTTCCTCAAAAAATGAGTTTCAGCTTTTAACGACCATGATCATGTTCCTGCAAGCAATCATGAGCAATAAGCTTTTGCTCAACTTTAAATCAACACATGTACCGTTCAACATGAAGAAAGTTATTACTAATTGCATTAAAGTGTAAAGCAAATACAGATAGCAGCATTTATCTGTGAGCTTATAAGATACAGTGGCAAGAAGTTTTCTATCAACTCTAACATTAATTGCACTTACTAAACAATTGCACCTATTGTTTCTCATGTTTAAATTATTTTTATTTGATTTCGTGTTACTGCAATGGTTAAGAGGTTTAGTGAGAAATAGTAGTGTGCGTGGAACAACGAGTTGGAAGTGCATGATAATGTAATGTTACTGGATTGGCCAAAAAACGTTTTGCGAAGGGAGAATTTAAATTGCACGATAATATAATATATCGAAGCACCATGCTGTACTTGGAAACCGCTTGACATCATATTTGTCGTCGCGAGATCGATCGCAATAGTCCGGCGTTGCTCTTGAGAAAGGTCCCGGGTTCTCTCTATGTTATTGAGAATAACCGGGTCAAGTTTCCAACCTACGCTTTTTTACCACGTGCGTTCAAATTGGCATCGTTGACACCGCCAGTTACTATACGCACTTTCACGCACGCTGCTAACTCCAGTACTTATACGCATTCCTTAAAGATTTAATGTGACCAAGTTGGGGTTCATTAAACACTGATTCTTATTACTATTATATATATAATATAATATTATATTATACTATTCTATCCATTATTGTTCTGTACGTTTTACCATAATGGAGTTAACAACCTTATTATTTTCTATTATAATAAAGCGTGTATTCTCCTTAATCATAATGCAAATTTTCTTTACTTAAAATAAATAATTTATCTAACTATAATGTCCGAATGTTAATAACAGTCACTGTACAATATTAAGTATGAAATATAAAACATGTTTCTGTTTTTATTTAAAAATGCATTCAGCTTTTGATAATCTGAACACAAAAATAAAAAATCAGCCTAAATAGGGCGAATAAAATATAAATGAGCTTCACTGTTTGCTTTATGTCTAAAATTATCAAATTTAATCAGAACATAAAGCAGCTAATGATATATGCTCATATGCAGTGATAACTGTTTGATGTATTTATAAGAAAGTTGTTGTATGGGCAGAAAATAAAGAATAAAAAAGAAAATAAAGAAAGAAGAAAAGAAAGAAGAGAAGAAATAAGAAAAGAAAATAAAGAATGTTTACCATGTTCATGAATATATATGTTAGCGACAAGCCCCTTTTTAAGAGGGATTGCGCGTGTGGAGGCTGATACGTGAAATGTAAGCTGTCCCAATCTAGAGATCGACGGATCTCCGAAATGATGTTTATGGCACTTCGTTTGAAATTTTTTGTATCGTCGAGCAAGAAGTATCGCTGACTGACGATAAGAGGAAGGAGGCGATGCTTTCTGGAAAAACAGCACGGCACTTACCTCAGAACCTCGGGACGAGAAACACGCGTATTTAACACTTAAATTATCTAACATATAAAATATTAAAATATCAGTAGCTGTTGTAAAATTTACATGATAAAATCAGTGTTCATTCGGAATACATTTTTTCAGTTGATGAATATTTTGCATGAAAGTCAATTGTCAATTTTTACACACGCTTTATTACTTTCATGCTCCATAATACATTTTGCATACTATGCTACTATATATCTTACGAATGCATAAAAGTCCGCAGTCTAATTATACATGTAAATTCCGATGGTTTTTCAGGTAATGCTCGCGGCCGTGAGAACGCGAGCTCGGTGAACTCTGAACGGTGTCCCTGTTGAGTAAGATCGTGAAACGGGATGTCTTCGTGGGAGATTGTTGCGAGGAATCCTCTCTTTTCATGGAGGCTGCGCAGGAGAATAATCCTTTCATTTATTCAGATAGTATTTCAATTGTAATGCATACTAGATTGATGAATTGTCCTCAGGATTAATGTTCACAGAATAAGTCCACGCGTTGCGTTGGAACGCGAGAAATTCTTAATTACGTTAGTCATCGGGTGACAAATCTGTAAATCTCCTTGACCTTTGAGATAAAATCTGAGAAACGAAATCACGAGTACACCGGCGAGAAAGTAAGGGCAACGTATTCTACTATTATACGTTTTGCGTTTCTACCGCGAGGGAAAAGGAACTGGCGAACTAATTGTGAGCTTCATAGTAGATCACGTTCCTCGAACCGATCGTGCGAGCAACAGTTTCGAATAGGGCTGGCTTACCTTTAAATGTAAAGGTGCGAACGGGCCTCTCTGGTTCGCGTTTCAGTTTCTTGCATAATATATTTAATTTCATTATTTCCTTATGCCGAGTACCGGTTAGCAACGTGCTTAGCTATGTGTCTACCTTAGATGATGTATTCTACAACTAGTTTATTATGACTGCTTCGTGCCTTCGAACCGGTTCGCAAAACGTTTATGACCCAGTATTGCGTAATGTGCCTAGTGAAAATCAAGAATGGACATGTACATTCTATCAGAATGATGTTCATAAAATTCTGTAATAAGTATCTTATAATATTAGATGTTTGCTAAAAAAGCGAAAGGAATTACAGAAATGTAAGTATATATTAGATTTTACGAGAATAAACGTTTCCTTTTTGTTAGATTAATCACATTAGTTTATATCAGCCGCTTGACAAATTATTGTTAAACGTGGACAGGTGCTCGGCACATTGTAATCAGTAGATGTTTCAAATTCAGGGACAGCAAACAAACGTTTCGAAGTGATAATTTGTATACAAACGGTATCGCTTTTACCGCAAGTGTTCTTGGCTTTAAAAGAAAATGTTTCGCGACTTCAAACCATTCGACAGTAATTATTGATCTTTCACATGCAGTTCATCCACGTTTTATAAACATCCTTGAGTATCTTCGAATTTTTCCGAAACCGACGGTTTTATTAAATGAATAATTCTCATGTCGGAACCGTTCATTTTTTATGAACCGTTTTTATCACTCCACGTTGAACTTAACTGCAGCAATAGATGTTCGCAAACAATTAATCTTCTACGTTACGCACGAACGTCATACAGAAAAGAAGAAAATATGACATTCAATTTTATACGAAATAACGTCCCGTCCGCACTCGAGATTTTAACAGCCCGCGTTCAAGCTTTTCAACCTTAAAAACGTAATCGATATCACGTTTCCACGCGCACAGTCTCGTACAAATCAAAATAAATGACTAAGTAAGTACATAAGCAATATCGCAAGAGCAAATTGAAAATCGATAGAATCTGAATGCGTTCGCAGACAACAAGTGTTCACGCTGACATAGAAAAGATTGTGTAATTTCAATTAGAAAGATAAGAGACATTCTCCTCTTTAAGAACTGTCGTTATTGTCAAGGTTTGCACAATAGCTCCCTGCGCTATTTCAGCGTATTTACTTTTTTCCGCTTCATCACTGTGCTTCAACAACAAGGCAAACTTTCTCGCTTCGTATTTCAAAGAGAATACGAGCATCGGTAAATTGGCTAAGAGGTGAACATAAAAAATGACTCCGTAATCGTGTTCAAACAGATAGATTCATAACAGTTCGTGAACGATCGACTTTTCGTGAAAACTGTAATGATGAGAACTATTCGAGTAGTTTGACAGTTAAAAAATTGCTCGGATCTCGCGAAATGTCAATCGGGAATGTCAACAGCATTTCGAAGCTGGTAAAACCAGTTAGGGAACTGAATCCGATCTACTCGGGGCAAGACGAAAAATTCGAGTTCCAGTACCTTAACGTACAGCTCCTTGGTAGTCATCGTTGGTCCAGCTGCTCGCTTAGGTCAGGTCAGGTACAAGCGAAGCGATTCAGCACCCACAGGCACACGCGATTTTCTCACACACACACACGCGCGCACGCACCTGGTTACAGATAAGAAAAACTGCGATACTTTTCCGACTAATTAAAACCCTTGCGGATTCACTGTTATTTCCCATCGACTGTACAATACATATTGACGATCACTCGGGGACTTGGTCACGGCACGTTCCTATTTCTATGTTTTGTTTTCATTTTTTTCTTTTTAATTCCTTCACCCTTATCCAACCTGTTCTCTGGTCCCGTTTCGTAAACACTTAAAGTCGACAGGACCGAACGCGAGATTCGCGCCGCTTGCCGTTCGAACAATTTTCAAATATAATGCACGCCGTTTTTCGAGGCTCGTCAATTTAAATTATTGACGGCGAGTTAACTAATACGTTGGAGATAGATTTTTGCGAAGACCGTGCTTCCACGTAAACGTCGTACGACGGCACTGCCACAGCTGGTTCGTTATCGGGTTTGGATTCGGCGCCCCTCTTCGTCCTCTTGCACGTCCACTCTGCCCTGTCGAGCCGAACCAACCTGCTCTCTCCCTCTCTCTCGTACATTATTTCTTTCTTGTTGTACGCGCGCGCATTCGTGTCTCCTTTCATCTCTCTTCGCCGATCGAACCGAGGGTTCTGCGTCATCTCACAGCGATATTAAAACAGCGAAATGAAATCGTTTCAGCGCACACGTTTTTAATTCGATGTTTATTCGGAAACGACTTGTAGAAATGCTAGAACGATTTCCTGCGTTTCACCTCATTTTTTAAAGCAACTGACAGACAATGTCGCGTATTCTGACATCTAATAAAAATGATCATTTGCAAACACAGCGTTTATCAAGACATGCATGCGTGTAATTTAGATACGTGTTTCGAGCATACAACGGGAACGTTAGATGCTTAGTTATTCGCAGTAACGCGTACAGAAATCCAAATGCAGATACCATTAGTATTATGCCAAGATGAAAAAGCAAACTCATCTTGGACAAGGTTTAATCACTGTGCATTAAGAGATGAACAGCTTTTTGTTTTTAATCGTTGAAATTGTAAATTGTGCGTTTCAGGAAGGAGAGGAGAAAATGGTTCTTATTGCTCTTATGTGGCACCTGTCTAATATATGCCACGAGAACTTGTGTTCCTTTACTGATGCCAATTATAAGTAAGGAGAAGCAATGGTCCAAGTCGGATTCTGGGGTAATATTGTCCAGCTTCTTTTGGGGCTATACGCTGACGCAAGTCGCTAGTGGGTACATTAGTGACAGAATCGGTGGACAAAAGGTATTATTAATCTCTGCTCTTGGATGGTCCATGACAACATTTTTTATGCCAGAGGTGATAGAATTATTTTCCAAAAGTGATACGTCGGTATTATTAGTGGCAATAGTAAGAATGATAAATGGAGCATTCCAAGGTAATGACATATCGTCTAATTGATTTAATTATCTCAGGATATTCTTGGCATTATATATAAGGATAATCTATTACAGGAATGCATTTTCCTAGCATGATCAGTTTAATAAGCCAACGACTGCATGAAACTGAAAGAGCCTCATTCTTTAGTTTATTGACATCAGGCTCATCTCTTGGCACTCTGCTTACTGGATCTGTTGGTTCCTACTTGTTAGAAAATTACAATTGGGTAACAGTTTTTCAAACATTAGGTAAACAAATAATTATTAACGTGAATCAAGTATAAGCTCATTACTCTTGAGTAATTGACTAATAAATCTAAATTGCAGTATATCAGATATGCTTGTATTAATAAAGTTGTTGCTCTAGGAAGTTTAAGTTTGGCATGGGCCTTGTTATTAAGTTACCATACTCTGTACTTTAAGGAAAAGTCGCCTTCCACTAAATCGACTACTAACTATACTTTACCTTGGTTAAAGCTTCTAAGAAAGCCTCCGTTCTGGTAATCATCCTGCATGGGAATTCAATTTCAAATTATAGCTCTCTCGCATAAATCTTAGCAGGAAAAGTACATATAAAAATATGTACAGAAATGAAATTATTAATCTTTCATTTCACTTCATACATTCGATGTAATATACCGAATGATTATTATTTTCAGGTCATGCGTTATAGGTCATGCTTGCCAAAATAATTGTTTCTTTGTATTGCTATCTTGGATGCCAACATATTTTCATGACACATTTCCTGAAGTGAAGGTAACAAATTTTTTTACGTTCCTTGATATTATATAAATTTGCATAAATGAACACCTGTTGTGATCAGGGCTGGGTTGTGAACATGGTACCATGGTTATCCATGTTACCCTGCACATTTTTAGGCAAAGCTCTGTCGGAGAAAATAATCAAATCAGGATATTCTGTCACGACAACACGAAAAATAGTCGAAACAATATGTTTCCTAATTGAAATTATCAGTTTATTATTTCTAGGTATGCACTGAACAATGCAAAACTGCAATATACAAAAAAGTAGAAAAATGAACATTGAGATTGTTTCAGCCAAAGTGAAAACTTTCCTAAGTGCAATCATTTGTCTCGCGCTCATTATTGGTGGATCTGGTTTCCATAATAATGCGATTGCAGTAAACCCCTCAGATCTTGCACCAAAGCATTCTGGTAGTGTGTTCGGACTGATGAACACTGTTGGTGCTGTACCTGGTATTTAACCTTATTCTTGTATAAATCTTTCCTTTATATGAAAGTATTAATAATAACAATTTTCAACCAGGATTCCTTGGGGTGTACTTTGCTGGACATATACTACATGTAACACACAGCTGGCCCATTGTCTTTATATTTATAGCTATAATAGACACATTAGGATGTGTAATATATCTATTATTCGGTTCTGGCCAAGCTATTATATAAATTACGATTGAATAATTGTAAATACAGATCTTTCAAATAAAGAAGCAATCGTAATCACAAATAAATGATGAGTCATTAATTATCATATCCTGAAGAAGTTTCCTGATTGATAAAAACAAAAAGGTTCATCATACGTATAATTAGAAGGCTGACGCTGATTCAAAATAAAATTACAATTAAAATATGAACGTACATGCGCATACACAATAAGAATGCTTAAATGTGAATATCTATGTGCAATTTTGTTATCGTACAAATTGAGGAAATAATTAATTATAATAATAGAAATCGATAATTTTTATCGTTTATTTTCATACGACGTCGTATTGTGCAAAGATAAATAGTAGGAAATGTGAAATCCTTGCAGATTGTTAATGAGCAAGGAAGATAACCAATAAAAACGGTGGCGCAGAGGCTCGCACATGAGAACCCAGCTTTATCACAGATCCGAACAGCAAGTGCCCGATGCCTTTTTTAACGCGAGCATGTGAACGGATCTCGCGACTTGAGTTTTCGATTCGGTGCATCTCGTTGAGAATTGATATAATAGCCGACGGAGACGATCGCACAGGTGTAACCGTATTTATCCGAGGACGACTGTGCAGTTGTTTGCGCTTAGTTTTTTTTCATGAACGCGTGGTGGCCCGGTGGTTCGTCGATTCTACCCGTTTTCACCGATCGTTCGGTGTCGCGCCTGCCTCTGCCCCTGGCTACCGAGCTGCCGCCGCGAATGTGGATACTCGATGGTGTGCGCTTAACTGCTGTGCTGCCGCCGCTGAGCGTTTCAAGTGCTCGTAGCCACGGCTGCTGCTGATCGAAACCCGTTTTTAACGAGTCTTTTACGGAACCGTGAACGCTTTGAAACTGGTCCGTTATCGCACACCAGACCCCGCGGTGATTGTCACTTGATAGCAATACGCGAGGCGCCAAAGCTGTCCGCATCGGCGCTTTCTTCAGCCCAAGTGGTATCAATGTTGTCTGGCAATGGTGTGTAAGGAGAACGTGGTATCATGGTTTGGGAATCTGTCCAGGTAAAAAGATCCGTCATCAACGTATCTAACCCGGTTGATAACGCGTCCCCATCGGCCGACGTTGGATACCCCTTGGTTCTCGTACACCCCGCGTGCTATTACGTTTTCCACTATGTGACCTCCTCATCCCTCTTACTAAATTTCAAACTAACCAAAAAGAATTGTTTCGCAATCTTATCTGAACTCCACGTCAAAAACTATCGCGGGACCATTAATAATTAAAAAGCTCGAACGATATACGATACTCGTTAACCACTGATCCATCCTCATTATCGACGATCTCTCTGTTTATTGTAAGGGAGTACCAAGTATGGTAGCAACTGTTTTTCTATAATTACATGCGAATAAATATTGTAACGAATTTATTAAAGAATTTCCCCTGTATTCATCGAAAATTGTTAGATTCAATAGACATTTGTTGCATGTATTATTTATCATTCTCTGTGTTCAATTTGCAATTGTAAAAATATGTAACCAACCATAGTCGTATGATAACGAAATGTATTATGTTTTAATTTACATAGACTCTTTTCTTCGAAATTTCTTACAATAATATTAAATTTCGCCACATGCTTCACTAAAATGTATCAGCGTAAACACGTTCAATGCGCGAGGCATGTTGCACTCGCTGAAGAATATATGTTTCCTAATAACAAAGAAAAATGTATTTATAGCACGTTTATTACCAATTACAAGTGTATTTCCGTCTGTGCAGTTATAAACGCATCGATGTCATGTGCACGTTATTAAACATGTGCCTGCCGTTTGAAGTACGATACCTCGGCACTTGTGTAGAGGACATTGGAAAACGGGATTACAATGATCTCCGCGACACGGAACATCATGCCAACAGTCCCTCGGATCTCGCTGAGTTGACAACCTCAGGCGTCGCGGATAAGCGCACGAGGAGGAAACTCGCTCTCTACATGGCACTATTACACTCATGCAACTATGCCTGCGCAGTGATCTTGTACAAGAGTCTATCCAACTTTGACTATCAAGAGATCTCTAATTTGTTAAACGGGACCACCTTTACACCCGATGATCAACCTCTTGAGGAATTACTCCTACTGTACACAATGGCTCTGAATCATCCAGCATTTACATATGAGCAAAAGAGTGTCTTCGGTAATATTTTCATTAAGCTTCAGGAAGAGGAAGCTCGCTTGAATCTGTCTAAGTCGAACTCGTCGTACAAACAGAATCAAGTATGTAAAATATCCTTTAAAAGTGACTAGTAATAGTTAGATTCCAAATTTTATGGATTTATAGTAAAACATAATATGTAAAAAATACAGTGCTGTTTACTTGAATAGTTTTGAGAAAAGTGCATGTGACATGATCAAAATACCATAGTAAAATTGTTAAATGTAGAATTGTTATAAATATCTCTTTTCTAATCGAAGCACTTGAGGTTGTTCATGTGGAAATTGGCATTCAAAATGGATTTTCCAAGTGTGCACATCAACATAAACTATCTCATTCATATTGTAAATGAATCTACGCAAAAATTTTATCACAATCTCTTTACCTGAAATAAACATATATGAATATGTAAATTTTTATCTTATTCAAATGAAGAGCACTGTACTGTGGATAAAAGCACAAGAAGTAAGCAGAATGCGTATTATGTAAAAATCCGCAGTCTAGCAATAATATATGTTTCCTACTTATGTCATTAACGATATCTCGTGTAATATCAGGGATGCTCGCCGTGTATGAATACAAATGAACGATTAATGGATTCAGAGATGCAGGGTAATTGTATGATGGCTCCTCCTCCAATGCACACTTATCACGGTAATCTATAGAATATCATTTGGTACATAAAAAGTTTTCCCTTTTTACGTTATATGTATATTTAATTGATTGCAGGAGAAATGGCAATGAGGAATAACACAATGGTAACCGGAGTTCCTCCCGGGCTGTCTATGCCTCCGCCTGGATTGTGTCTGCCGACGCCAGAACAGATACCGATGGGATCGGGCAGCGCCACACAGTACCTTCACCTCGGGTTCCCGTCAGTAAATCATATGCCGCCGTGGACAGGTCAGGTTATGATGGGGAATCAACTGATGTATCACACTGGTGACATGTTGGCTTATCCACCTTCCCCCTTAGTCAGCCGCCAATCGTCACCGTCCCAGTCTCGATCTCCTAGTCGCAGCAATTCCCCAATGGGTCGCAGAAACAATGCGATGCCGCGCACCTCCTCACAGGTGACTCAGTCAACCTCGAACACTGTGACAACGTCGACGAGTGCCTCTAACAGTCAGACAAGCATATGCAGCTCGAACACCAATTCCCTCCCCCCGTTGCCTGCGTTGAGTACGAACAGAAGTCATCCTAGTCAACCTCCATTGCTTCCATCACGCTCTGTTCCATTGTCTATCAGCAGTTCTACTACTTTTTCGCGGCATAATAGCGTCGAGAATACCCCTTCTACCTTAATTCCGGCAGCACCACAATCGAAACAACCGCCGCCGCCTCCGCCGCGGCTGCGATCCTCCACTTCCGGCGACTCGTTACGAGAAACGCTGGGGAAGGAAATGCCAAATTTCAAAGGCAACTTGCAAAATTTCTCTCTCGACGAGGTAAGATAGCCCAGCGTTCCATTATTAATAAATTCTATTGCGAAACATTATTTTTATCATTTGATAAATGCAGATTCGGAGAATGAGCGACGAAGACCTAAGGGATATAGGATTGACGCCAAATGCTGTGGGACAGTTGCGGAGTATAGTTAAAAGTCAAACTACTAACGGATTAAATCAAATTTCCACTGAGAAAAAGTTAGACAGTACAACGAGCACGACACACAACGTTGTAGATTCAGTCGAAAACGAGGTGACTATTTTATCTATTCATGGTTTGTTTCGAATATTATAGTGAGATTGCTTATGTAAATATGAAATTCTTACTTAGGCTATGCTGGGAATGGAGATGTTGAATGATAATGGGAATCAAAGCAGTAAGTCAATGCCATTACAGGAACAGCATCCAGCGATGCATCATCATCATAATCATGCCGGTACTCCTAATTTACGGCGATATCCTACTATGCGACCACTAGATCCTGGACAAATCCAAATGTACCCTGCGCCGCCGCCGATGTATACTGCACAGAACCCGCAGTGCTATGCCTGTCTTACGTTGCCTGTTGCAGGTGTACAGAACCGATATTCAAGGTAAGAAAAATGTAATATTATCGATAGCATGGAATATGTTAACGTAATCAATTAAATTTGTTAAACAATCATTTTACAATATTTCTAAATTCTTCAGGTGCAATGCCCAACACGTATACTGCTTGACACAATTGCAATCTCTGAGGTTAGACCCTGAGAGTAGTAGGCAGTGTTCCCACAGCAGTAGTTCTGACAGTACCGGTAGTAGATCCCCGCCGGAGACTCCTCCAGCCGCGCCGTGGAGCGCAAATGAAGGCAACGCGCCGCCAGTCAGCGACCACCTTAGTCCTGCACCAGTGCACTCTACGAGCGCAGCCTCTCATCCAGTACCCCAGCAACCTGTGCAGTCGGGGCCGGAGAGGCAGCGCGCCAGGAGAAATCAGGCACACGTAATGCGTCACAAAAATCAAATGGTGAACGGCGGTGGCCCGCCGAATTTATCGCAATGCGTCTCGTTCCCCGCGCCGCCGACGCAGTCGCAGGTCACGTATCTGCCGCATTTCCCGGCGTTAAGACCGAGCAGTGGTATTTATTCTAACTTCTCTCATGGGCCGTATGGGAGGCCGGCTTATCCAACTACGTATCAGCCGAACGGCGAGATGATGTATCAATATCCTGGGCATCCGCCATCAGGAGGGACCCCGCCTCCACCGCAGAACGCGGCCGGAACACCTGTGCAACCGCCGTACATGCCGCCCTCTCCGGTTGTCACGTACGCCCCAGCTGCCGTCCCGCCGGCGAAGATCTCATGTTACAATTGCGGCAGCAGTAGTCATCTCGCAGTCGATTGCAAAGATCAAACCATGGAGGATCTTACCAAAAAAGGTATGCACATCTTTCATCTTTATTACATCTTATTACGATTTATATAAATTTTCATTAGTACATAGGGACATAATTGAATTCGCGCCTCTTCTTTTTGTTTCAGCTCAATACCGTCTAGACTACAGTATAATGAAGCAACCTGGAGAGTGCCCAAGTTCTGACAAGTGATCCCCTGCCGCGGACCATCCAAAAACGTATCATTGTCACCGTTATCACGATCACCGTCATCACTGTCACCAGCAGCACTGTTACTACAACCCCGTCACAGCAATACAACCTAAGGACTGCTCGAAAGACAACCGCTATCGCTCTTCGTGCAAGTTATCGGTGATTTTTCTAGACATCCCTCGCATTTGGGACGACGAATTTTTAACAAAGGATGTTTCGCGATGCATGGTACCAGGTATACTTTTTACAACCTCTTATTTATGATAGTAATCCTTAATCATGATTGTAAAAAGAAGTAGCGCCGTGTACAGAGGAGAAATGAAAAAATAACGGGGGAGGCGTAAACAAAAAAAAACGCAGAATGTTCTTATCTAAGTTTTTAGAATATATTTTGAAAGATTTGTGTTAGGTATTCATTCGCCTATTTCCATTATATCGATGGGCTACGTACACGTTCACGGACACACACGCATATACACACGCACCATCTCTCCTCCACCTTTCCAACGTTTTCCCTGTCTCTCTAGTAAAACTAGCCATTAAAAAAAAAACAAAAAACAGATGCAGAGAAAAATGCATTGTGCTCTAATTAGGTGAAACTACCATGTTTGAATATATTTATCATTGATACTTTTACTTCTACTAATATGTCTATTACCACTATTACTACTATTACTATTAAACTATTACTATTACTTCTATTATCGCTATTGAGCCACGACGTTTTTATGTATACATATTTTCTCAATCCTTACGTGCGCAATGTTTAAACGAGTGCAAGAAATATATGGCGCGAGAATAGGGGAAGAGATTGAGCGAGAGTGCACATGAGGATGGGTGAGACAGAAAGGAAGGGATAACGAGAGAACAACAAACCATAAGTGTTCGATTGTCTAGCTGCCTTTGCGCTCCTGTGTGTATAAAACTATAAATATATGCCGCTCATTCATCCATTCACTCATTAACTTATGAATAGTTAGATAACAATAATTCTCATCCTATTTATACAAATAGTCATGCGATCATGTGCAACTTAAGCAATTTTATACGACTTTTATTGATCACCCGTCTTTTTTATGTGTAAGCAATGCGTTAAATACGTTAAATGCGTTTAGAATCTTGTTAGTGGATAATAAAAAAAAAAAACGGAAAGAATAATGACTTGGATATAATATTAGTATTAGGTATGAGTGGAGTGGCAATCTGCGTCGTGTCTGCCTTGTCAGCAGGTTGCTGCTGCATTTAAACCGACTTAACGTTAAAAATGAGAAGGCGGCACCGTTAGCAGGTGTTGATCTAATTCTGTTAGAGTACATCGTTCGGCAAATTTTTGTCTAGCTCCCACACTTTATTATGATCCGCGACTTGAAATCCCGAGGCTTTCGTACCTTGCCTCGATCTATTTCGAGTAGGTCTTGAATAAGTAAGGACTGTGAAAAAGGATGGAA
>SHCU01000125.1:181538-206362 GCA_004307685.1 Ceratina australensis
TTTGGATTGTAGTAAGGCATGGAACGGTACCGAAACCAACAGGCTGTAGTATCATTAAATATGGAAACTGGCTGTTTTGGAAGACGTATGTATGTAATTGACTAATAAGAATTACAATGAATGTACGTTAATTTCATTCCTCCAAGTTACTAATTGTCAGACTTTTTATTGAAAATGAAGAAATACGTGTCATACAGATGTTTATTTCTTAGCCGTTACAATGTTCATACACTTTTGGTATTTTCATCAAATCTCCAATTTGGACCGTTGGACTTCTACGTTTCACATATAATTTTGTCAACTGGCCAGCTGTACCACTTAATCCATTTGAACCGTAAATGAATTCCGACACGTTTTGATGTATAAAAAATAATAGCTTGTATTAAAGCGCGCGTTAAAAGATAAAGCAGTGACCGTTGTGCTATAATAAGATCGTGAGAAAGTTGAGTCTACACGTTTAAAGTTTCTCGCAGGATTTCATAATGGACACCTACTTCTCTTACTATCCCTATTGTCCTATGTCCTTTCATCTTATCAGGGTGAGTTGGGAAGGCTTTAAAATTATCCATCATCATTGATTTTATTCTAACGCCTGGCAGAAATACAAGGATACCGATTAATAACCCCTAAGACAAAATCATTTTCACAAACTCTCTTGTCTACTCTTCTATTCTATACTTGTACGTATCTCTGACGAATGTATCGCGATTCGAAAGGTTGAGGTTTGATGAAGATAAGTAGGTAGATCCCGAGGAAATTCTTCTGTGTAACCGTCACCGAAAGGCGACCGTCCGTTCGTGTCACCCCACCGTTGCAAGTATCATCCAGGGTGGAGAGAGAGAGAAAGAGACCGAGAGAAGCGGGGTCGATCGAATCGAGTAACGAGAGCAGACGAGGGGGATAAAAACATGGATCGGAGGGAAAAGGATGATGAAACGGAGCGGTCGACGCTGGCGGCGGCACCTGGCCTCAGAGAGCAGGGTCAGGGGGTGCGCGCGTTGGTACGGCGGCGTCGCGGCGGCTGCGCGCGATTCCGCCGCGACGCGGTGGGCGAAAGGGTAGCGGATTCCGCAACGGTGGGGGCGAACGGCTGCTAGAGGAAGAGAGAAGAATCACGGCGGAGGGAGTGGGAACGAAGAGGAGAGGGAGACGGCCTGAAAAGCTGCGGCCAGCCTGGGTGTTCGATCGCTCAATATTCATCCCTTGGCCGGACGAGAGCGCCCGAGAACAGCGGCTCCAGACGAGGGCTAGAATCGACCCTTCCTTCCTTTGCGTCCTCGCCCGCGGAGCTGTTCGATCGCGGCACTGTTCCAACGGAAGACGTGCAGGACTAGCCGAGCCACACCGAAGGATCCCCCATCGTTCGTTTGTGGTGATACGCGGATATAACAGAGAGGTTCGCACGGGTCCATCTCTAATTCACCGGAATGGAGGGCAAGAAAGTCGAGCAGTATTACACACCGCCGCCGAAGCTGGGCAAATGGGAAGGTCTCAGGGTCTTTATATGGAACTCCGAGACTGGACAGTTCCTGGGGCGCACAGGCGCTAGTTGGGGTGAGTTACCACGAGATTTAATCACCCCGAGTATCACGCGAATAAATTCACCCGCGATCCGATTATATAAGCTTGAGAAGCTATTAATAAATCTCCGATAAGAACCTCAATAGATTCCTACATAGGTAATCGATTGATTCGCGTCTTCTTAATCGGGCGTAACTCCTCGTTAAAAATTCTATCGAGATCTGGATTTATTGAGAAAGGTCGGAACTCGGTCGGTTGACATTTAAGAGCAACCCCATCGTTCCTGACGTAGAGCATCGCGATATACACGCGCACTGCAGTTCTTTAATGATGCCGTGTATGCAATGCACTTGCCTACCTATAAAGATCGTTGCTGTATTTTAATGAGCGATGAATGTCCTGACTAGGATTTAAACTACTTCCAGTAGCGTGCGATTATGCTCTATTTAACTTGTCATAATTCGAAGTCGTAAAATCTTAAGTCTACTACGAAAATGGCGAGGCGAAGTGAATTTTCGGATATGAATGTAACAAATAATTTCCGCTGTTTTTAGAATTCTTTGATAAAAAGATAGGACACCTAAGAAAATACTATAAATCATATTAATATCGTATTTATCAGTGTACATTCTGCTTTGATAAAAAAAAGAGTTATTCTTGGATATTATATTTTGCGTTACGTTCTCTCTCGAGCGGGTCTTCAGAAGAAATGTGTAGAGGGGCGGTAACCCTCGCGATTTTCTCTCTCATTGTCCTATTTTTGTCATCCGTGATACGACTATAAGAGGAGAAGAATGGAATCAAAGAGCGTCCTGGGTCCTTGAGTCTAAATTTAAAAGCAGTATCCAATTTTTTTATCCTAATTCTATTTAAAATAAAACTTTCTGATCTGCTTCTGTTTCCGGTTAATTTGACAAGTGTTCAACATTTACAGGAGACATTTAGGAAATTCACCAGTTATACGTTTATTCTTTATTATCGCAGACTTAACATTTAATTGTGCTCGAACAAAGTAAAGTGCTATCTTCCAAACACTGTGATAATGATTCTGGTATGGAATTCTGTGCGACAGAGTGACGCGTATAAGTAAATTCTCCATATTGTCGTGTTATGTAATACAATTGCGGAAGGATTTACTCGATAAGAATCTATCGTTACCGTTTACTGAGTCACTTGTAATCGGAATAGTAATCTGTATCATTACCTGGCAATTTCATTGTTAATCGATTAGACTCTTCAAGTTTATTATTCCTATTGGAATAATTAAAAGGGAAAAGTGAAATCTCGCTGAATTTTTCGTTTCGTTTGCTTATTTAAAGAGTGTTTTGAGTTTCGTTGTTTTATCAAATTTGAAATCGATCTGTATGAAAATCGTTGCACAGATCATTGGATCTTTTAAAGTAGTTACCTCACAAAATGTAATGCATCGATTTATAATTCCTCTGTCGTTTCGCTCCAACCGATAAATCTAATAAAAAAAATCAATATTTTCGCTTCTCATATATTTATTTTCACAAAAATGCCAGGCGATGTTGGGTCTGTTCTATAATTAGATCTACGAATTCATATTAGATCTGGAATTTTTTCACGCATAAGGCGAAGCAATTCGTCCGTAGTTATTGTGTTAGCATACTTAAAGCAGCTTACCTATTCGCCTTTTGCGAGCTACATTCTTTCTGTCTTGTGTTCTACCGTCTTTTTCCCCCTCGTCTCCTCTTGAAGTTGATCGACTTCCATCAAAATCAATACAACCCAACGGTCTTACCATTCCGCAGAAATAGCTCGCTCTGATTTTATGCAGCTAGTTTGTTCATCGCTTTAACAAGTTCAGAATATGTAAATGTATCCTTCCTTAATCAAGCTTATATTATCCTTTAATGTACCTTGTCCTGTTATCATTATTATTCGTTAAATGATGGCAACCGTTTATTTGAATGAGATTGAGAAAATGAAAGTTGATAGATTAAATTCTTAAATCGAATATGATTGTAATTAATGATTAAGAAACTAACAAATATATGCAATTTGTAGCTATTGAGATTGCTATACAATATGTGACTATTTCTTAATCACACTTATTCTTTAACATATCGTCTCCTGCTGCCCGTTGTGTTGTTCTTTGAATAAAATAATCATAAATATGTATCGATATTAATTTCAATCTCATATTTATAAGACTGACAAAATAAAAATCGATATATTAGAATCTGTACAGATTCTTAAACTGAATACAATTTTACAAACATTAATAATTATCATCTTGGAGCTAATAAAGATAAGAAAAATGTGGATGCTATAAAATGTGCAGCCGTAAAAGTCTGTAGTCGATTTGATTCCAAATTTAAACATCGTCAACTCCGAAGCCAATGAGTAAAAGTTTATTTTGATGTTTATTATATTTCCATTGAAACATGGACTCGCTGCGGTGCTGTAGTAACGTAACATTTTCACGGTTTTTTTGAGATATCGATCACTCCGTGTGCGGAACGCGACGGCGCCACAAACTTAGAAGCCACCACTGTTCTTTCATGAAGTAGGTCATTGATATTGTTGCCCCTTACGGTCGGATTTCGACGCGGAAATGATGCTGTTTTACAATTTCTTGTTCCTGTTTTCATCGTGTCACAAGGAAATTCCGATATGACAGGAATACATACAATTTTTATTTTATGAAATTGATTCGCAATAACCCTTCCTCTTTAATGCATTTCCAATCTCCCTTTATTATTCTCACTTCACTCTTGGTCACAAATTACAGTGTTAATAAAGGAAGATGCCCTAACAGCCCTTCTTAATTCTATTTATTACGTATGAAGCCGTTAGCATTTTTTTTCTCGCCTCCTCTTTCAGCTTTGGCAGAGTGTGCACAATTTTCTTATATTTCCTTACATCTAAACTGTTTGCGGTCCTCTGCCCATTTCACCTATAAAATTATTCAATGTTATTATACATGTGAGATTAATACTGTAATTCCAAAATTATAGTTGTATTATCAAAATTTTTTGTTTGATCTGTTTTCTGTTAGTCTTTAACAAGTCAAGATCGAAAACTTGCAAATGCAATGTGCCGCATATGGAATCTATTTCGCAACAGTTTACAGCATTAAACTTTACGATGTATGGAAGAGGTGTGGGATTCCATGCCTAACGTCATATAATACAAAATTCATTTATAACATAATAATTCTCACAATGATACAACAATTGATTGAACAGATTGGCTGCATTGAAGCAGCTGAGAAGTTCTGCACTTGACATCATATAATACATAAGTTATTTCTACCATGATAATTTCCATATGATACAAGAGTTGATTGGTATTCCATTGAAGCAGCTGAGATATTCCACGCTTGACATCATCTAATAAAAAATTTATTTACGTGTAACTGCTATATTATACAAAGCTGGCGCAGTGCCAGTGCCAGGTAGATGTAACTGCGCGTTATACACTCCGCAATCTACGCTTAGCCCTTTAAGTTAAGTCGCCACGAAAATAGAGCCACTAGTTTCATGGATATACCTGTGAAACGAATATTCAAGGCCATCAAGATGTGACAATTTTAGAATTATGTTATACACAGATAGTAAATTCAGTGTTTCCACTGAATATATCAGTTATCTGAGTAGCACTTTCATAGCGAATTTTAGTACTTCTACCACAGCAGATTGATGTTTATAAAAGATTCTTATATCTAAGTCGCGTCACTTACTCAATATCAATTCAGGCCAATTAGACCTCGGATCATAATTGCTTGGATGCTGTAGACATTGGTTAGACATGATACGTTTATATCAAGGGAATCATTTCTATTATATAAAACAATTGATTTTCCGATTCAACTGGTTAAGGCTACGGCAATTTGTCTCTCGTCAGCTTTTCAAACTATCGCACGAGTAACGAGACTTTAAATCTACAAAATTATTTACATACACTCTGAACAATGTCTGTTTAAAAAATTATGCGTATTCACTGTAAATTTTAAACAGATAGTAAATTATTTATTGCTCGTACAAAAAAATATAAAAACAACCTGTTATGTAGAATAATTTGTCAATCAATTAATTATTTAATTATTTTTATTGTCTGCAGCCAAGATCTTGTTATTCTACGTTATCTTCTACGCGGTGCTGGCTGGTTTCTTCGGAGCGATGTTGACCGTTTTCTATCAGACGCTAGACCCGAACGCACCGAAATGGCAGTTGGACGATTCGCTGATCGGTACCAACCCCGGACTCGGTTTCAGGCCTATGCCCCCTTCCAGCAACGTTGAGAGTACTTTGATTTGGTACAAAGCTAGCGACGAAGGAAACTTTTTACATTGGACCAGGGAGCTGGACAAATTCCTCGAAGGTAATACCTCTCGATTAAAAAATGTCATTAATTTGTTGTTGCAAATAAGAAATTATGAGGATCGGAAGATAGTAAAACTGTGCTAGCGTGCTGATTAGAAATATGTCAGACGGTTCCTATAGATGTATTAATAACGCTAATATTAATTGGTAAGCGAGAAAATTGTCTTTGTCCTAATGAACTGGTTACGTCAGGAGCCTGGTTAAATCCGGTCAAGGTGAGGCTGTGATCTTTGGATCAAACTGCCGCTATCTTTAAATTATTAACTTCTACATCACGTTCATTAGCTATAAAATATTTTTAGTACGAGTTATTTAAAAAATCATTTTTCAAAATCTAGAGTTTACAGAATATATCTTGAACAATCGTAATTGCACGTGTGCTTATATTAATTCTTATGCTTATGCTTAATTCTAATGCTTATATTCAATTAATATAATGAGCATATTATTACAAGATTTATTGTTGATCAATTTAGAGTACCAAAAGCCTTCTTCCGGAACTGGTAACGGTGCCCAGATGAGGATGATCTGCGACTATGGGAAACCGCCGAGTGCCGGCAAAGTCTGTGACGTCGATATGACGAAGTGGGGACAGTGCACGAAAGAAAACAAATACGGCTTCAATAAATCCGCTCCTTGCATTTTCCTGAAGCTGAACAAGGTACGTGTAGCTTCCCGTTGTTACGCGTTTGGGAAACGCGAAGCTCAATTGCGTCGCAAATTTTATGTATGAAAAATAAACCGAGATTATTAATATATCAATCAAGTATTGAGTTTTTATAATTAGACAAAATGTATGTTTTTATTTGGCATAGATCTTTGGTTGGAAACCTGACTTCTACAACGACACGAAGAAGTTGCCGAGCAATATGCCATCGGATCTTCAAGAACACATCAAACAGGAAGAGCACTCGAACAGATTGGAAACCGTGTGGGTGTCATGTGCCGGCGAAAATCCGGCTGACGTTGAGAACATGGGCGCGATTCAATACATTCCACGCCGTGGCTTCCCTGGTTACTATTTCCCTTTCACAAACACCCCTGGATACCTCAGTCCCCTCGTAGCCGTTTTCTTCGAAAAGCCTAAATGTAAGTAGCGTCACTCTTCTCATATTTATTAATCATTACATGAAATTACTTTTGCAACTACTTAAGGAACGAATTATTTTACTGAGTACTTGATGAACAGACTAGTAAGGAATACATTAATAAGTTTCTCTCGTGAAGAAAAGAGGAGACCGTTGCTTCAGCAGTCTTCCTATTTTGATTAAAAAAAAGGAGCATAAAATACCTACTAGACATTTTGTGCAATATATCTTGGTAATTGTAACATGTTTTATATATGTATTCTTGTGCTATTTGAATATAAAACTTCAGGAGAGCATAGATTCATTGAAAAGTTGTAGCGGTATAAGTCACTGATAAACTTCAATGAGATGCGTAAGTGGTAACAAATGTAAAGAATTGAATGCAGAGGATGATGGATTCGTTACCAGTTAATCTAGTACATTAATTACAAAGATTTCATACTTAATCCAGAGAGTTTAATAAAAATCTTTTTAATTCCCAGACGGTGTGCTGATCAACATCGAGTGTAGAGCTTGGGCGCGCAACATCATACACGACAGATTCGAGAGGCGCGGCTCGGTGCACTTCGAGCTGATGGTGGACTAAACGCGCGGCGTTACCGCACGCCATTAACAACCGCGTCCAAGAAGAAGGAGAAACACATAGGAAGAATGAGAAATTTCTTTTTTAAATCAATCTAAAACTCTCGCTGCCGGATCCTGACCACTTCATCTTTCCTCCGGTTTCCTCTGCTCCGCGATACCGCCCCGGCCGCGTGTTACCTCACCGTACCGTCTTAACTAACAATTAGAGATTCGTTGGGAGGAACGCGAGCAATGACCGCATTTACCATGATTCATCTCTCTCATCCATTCCGTTTTTTCACTCTCACCGCTTCTTCTCACCGTCATCGAAGGCACGTTCGTTCGATACGAGTCCTTGTTCACCGCAGCATACACACACGAGCGTGAAACACGACTGCCTCACGCGAAACGGCAGTAGGTAAAGCTCACGCGTTTAATCATAGAGACCGACGGAACGGACCAGTGGAAATTGGCTACCAAGCTCTACTATATTTATAATACACGATGCATACGCGCGTACGTATGCATACAGGATGCACAAAACGAGAAATTTAGCGGATAAAATTCTGCACAAAAATATCTACCGGCGGTATCATTTGTTTTTTCTACCCGGGGGCAAAGGGAAGTGGTCGTACATCGCGGGGGTATCGCGTAAGAAGTTCCCCTTACTAATTTCCCGGAACACACACGAATACACACAGAAACACACAGACACCAACTCCCCCGTTTTTCGCTTTTTATCATTCGCTGATTTGTCTCGGTCTCGTTGACGGCTTACGAACGCGCGAACATTGTTTCATTTTCGTTTGACCGCGTCGGTTCCTGCCTGAACGAGACTGCTAACGTGTAGGGTACACCGATAAGTCGATACCCTTAGTCGTGTCGTGCCACGTAGAATTAAGCGAGGCAGTTAATGAAAATCGAGCAAAAAAATAAAAAATGTTAGAGCCTTTGCGCCCGGTGCACCCGGCACGGTGGAACTTTTGATTTCGGATTCCCGTTAAGAAGCTCTCGGGAGATCGGAATTCCGGTCGGAAGTTCCCTCGTATCGGCCGTGTCGATCCGTACACACATACACGCAAGTACACGCAGGCACGTGCACGGATGCACACGCAGGTCAGGCATTGTGGATTAAAGGGATGGAACTCCGTTGAAGCTGGGATCTTCGAAACAGCTGCGTACCCGCGGTGGAACTTTCGATTGAAAATCCCGCAGCGTTCCCTCGCCTTCCCAACGCGCGAACCAATTGCAATCGGATTAAACGAAAAGGCATCGTCGGATTTGAATTTGAAGTTCCGCCTGTACGGAGTTTAGATGTTGTATACTGTGAATGTAATTAATGGTGGTAATCGAATATAAAATATGAACTAATATAGAAATAAATAATCGTCGTGTTGCATTTTCTGAAGACGAGTTTTAATAGCGTTCTTCATTCCTCGAAAGATGTTCTAAATTCTGTTGTTACCGCCATTAAAACGACATTGATATATGTATATAATTAAAAGAAAATTGAAGATAAAACATGAAAACCACAGGCAAGGCCAGGTGATAATAAAATTTCGTTGGATTCTCGATTTGTCAACAGACAGATTTGCGCTGCGAATCAGTTTAATCAGCCTAGTGATAACCGTACGACACTGTATGGAATACGTATTTATGATTATATTGTACCGCATAATGATATCTAGAGCTAGTCCACGCAATCGTATAGTCGATAGGTTGTATCATACAGTCTGGAGATCAGAATAAATCTTGTTTCATTTTGTAGTACTTAATATATTATTTGCAATTTGTAAACATTCTGAACGGGCTCATCTCACGTCACAATTGTTTCTGTAACGAGGCTGCGGATTTTATGTATCCATAGTGAAATACAATAAAACGTGAAAAGTGAACGCATGCATCGATGCTTAAACACGAGCCGATTCAATGTAAAATATTTTGTTTCGCATTAAAATCTGCGGTCTAGTGATAACGTTTAGCTCCTCCTTCCTACGCACTAGCGAAGCTATCTTAGATTTTATAAGCGAGCAAATGTACTTGTATAAATTGTTTATTATCGTTTCGTTAACGGCGGTCAGTTAACAATGTGCGTGTACTTATTGGGAATTACGATAAGAGAACGGTCGGTTTCTGATCTCCGGTCTTTCTGGGTATCGAAGGGAGGCTGGCTGCCCCGGGAGCTTCGATTTTTCTGAGAGGGATAGCGTTTGCGCGTTTGGTCGTCGCCCCTTGACATCAGGGATCTTTAACCAACCGACGGATCTAGGATGCTTGCTCACCTCGCGGATTAAATCTTAATAGCGAGAGTATCGCCTCTGATAATTGTTTGGAAACGCTTATATGTACTACATTCACTACCAAACTCATACTGCCAAATATAATCTGTTACCTGTTACGTAAACCGTTCGCATTCAGTTGCATTTCACATTGTTTTACCTGTATATTAAATACTGTATGAAACGATTAAAATGTAGATAACAGATTCTCATTTCTTTTTTATCTCAAGGTAGACCGTTTCACTTTGGACCTGCATTCTGGATTAATGATACCCACCGTAAAGTCTAGTTTTGGTTAATTTCTCATTAAACTTACTATCGACGGTCCAAATCACCGTTCTTTAAGTTCTCTAAAAAATAAGGATCAAATCGAATGTTGTTTAACGTTAAAATAAAAAATGACATTGTCAGAGTTGTAATTCTTATTTAAGCTGGTAGCAAACTACCAGTGCCAACACTAAATTCCTATAAAACATATAAAGTATACTAGTGCCTAAAAATAGACGATAGGTTTAGTATTAATGAATGAAGCATCCGGAATACAGGTCTAAAAAGATAAGACTATATTTGGATTTAATGATTTTTTGATAAGAGTACGGTACTGTAGTGTTGCCATATCCTCGGTGGAAGCGTACTAAGGAACGATCGATCTTAACACATATACATACATACGTACATAGATGGCACACACTACCTACACAGGCTATAGATCAAGTGATTCGAATGGGCGGCGACTTCAGCGGTGAGCTGATAAGCGCCGAAAAACGATCAATGTACCTCTTATTTATTAATTGATATGACTAGAAGGAATAATTGTTATTAATTCTCTGGGCCCCCGCTTGGAGCTGTGTTGAAATAAAGAAAAGAAATGTAATACAGATTAATCGTTAATTAATAAATTCATTTCTGTTCATTAATTGACGTGGCGAGTGATTATTAACATAGATTATTAACAACAGATATTGATTATTAACAATTTCTGGGATCCTTGCTCTCCGGTGCCTTGTTTAAACAAGGAAAGAATAGATTAATTATCGTTTCCACAATTGATTCCTAAAGGAAATGAAATATAGAAAGGAGACCTGATGAAGTATCAAACTCGAAACGTCAATGACGATGATGAAGAAAATTTGGAAACTCTCCTAACGAAGTAAAATTATAGATTATTACACTCAAATCCATATATTTAAGAAAGTAACGATATTTAGCATAGATATACATTTTCCATGAATACGTTGGGTAAGCTACATTTTATTTCTTTATGACTATTAATTATCACTACACCTGATAATTATTCAAAGGTGAAGTCATGAGAAGTGTGTTAAGTACATTAAACATGCTATATCTATATAAAATAACGTATGTAGTGGAATGATATGTAAGTATATTATAACTACATGCATTATTAGAGGACCAAGTTCGTTTCGGTTTTGCATCTTTATGTCTATTAAATTAATTATCACTGTACGTGATAATTAGACAGTTCAGTATCATAATGATTAATACTTTCTCACTTAGATAATACATATAATGGTTTTCTTTTTCCCCAACTTAATAAGTATACGTATTACATATTCCATATGTACCTACATACATATGTACGTAAGATATAAGAGCATATTTTTTCGAATATGTTCCTTTAGGATAATTAAACGAGTTATCACTGTGCGTGGTAATTGTCGACAAAGATTCAACTAGATCCACGAATATAAGTATATCAATATCTGTAGATATATTCTATAAAATATTGCTATCGATGATAATTATAAGACATTATCCTGAATAGATATTAGAGCAACCTTCTCCTATCAGAACTACATAGTAAAATATGGACGCTGATGGCGAGAGGTACGACAGAGATCTCCCAACAACGTAGGATGATCAAGACCTGAATTATCTATCGTCGAGCCGTGATCGAGTCGAGCTGGGACAAACAAATATGTTAGTGACAGCACGAACTAATTTCAAAATTCTACTTCATCTGTGCATTGAATCTACGATTGTCCCATGCTCGGCTGGTCTTCGTCACGCGTATGCATAAAAGGTCCTTTGACTCCATAAGTAATTTTAAGCGTTATAAATACTATACGCATACATACGTGGGAAAATGTTTGACGAAAATATAAATTATTTGACGATACGCGTACGCAAAGAGTGAATCTGTGTTAAGAACCTTTATCAACAGTTACTTGATCCTCTTGATACGCAGAAATAAAATTCACATTGTATATAGTATAAATGCTATGAATATTTATCTGTTCAACATCCTTATGTGTTGCCTTTTTGTTGCAAATTAATATACGATAAAACTATTGCTTTAGGTGTTATTCTTATATTAGTGTAAGAATATGACACATATGTGTGGTAACTTGAAAAATTTAGCCACGATGGGTATTTGATACCAATACTTAATTAATACCAAGACGGCGATAGCTATCAAGTTGTATAAACTCTGAATCCAATGTTGCGGTATCATTCTTAAATTCGAAATTTGGAGATGAATGGGTGCTCGCTAAAAAGGGATGTGATGGCATGGTTGTTGATATTGTTATGCTTCAACTATTTTATGAAAAATAAATGAAACGAATAAAACTCCTTTCTCATTGATTGTATCATTATTCTGTTTAAGTACATTCTACTTTACGATAAATTAAATAAAGAGTATAATCCTATAGAAAACACGGTAGTTTATCCTCGTCGCGTCAGTTACGCTGATATCGCGGTTGTGTACTGTTTTTGATAATGTTAAAAAACAAGTTAAAACCGGTTTTCTTCCAAATTATCTAAATCTTGTTAATAACATTTTAAGCTTTAACTGATAAGTGATATTTTAAGCATTTTAAGCGTTCAGTGATAATTGATTTATTGTTCGCGATCCTCGTGGGTATTTTTTTTACTGCTGATACGAATCAAATATTTCCTAAGAGAACATTTCCATGAAAATTGCAATTGTTGCGGAAATCTATTTTTCATTATAACTTTAGTTTCTACTTTTCTTAATATAATTAAAAATGCGTAGGTAATATCACGGTGAAGAAATCGGTTAAATTTGAATAATTAAATGGAAATAAATTTTGGTATTCCTATTTCGCAATTCTGGGCCAAATACCTAATTCTGAAGGTAAGCATGTGAAGTTAGTTTTCGAGCCTAATATGTGAAAACTAAATTAGACTTCTAAAATTGTAGCAGAATTACAATCTAATTAGAATTTGTGTACTGCTACTTACACGTTGATCTTTCAATAATTTAGTATATGCGCTAATGAATCTGAAGACAGAGGGAAATCTATGACGGTAGGATCAGATATTTAAGACGTTTCTTCCGTTTATTTTGTAGGATCCTCTTAGCCGGACGGCGCACAGCAAACGACAATGACATTAATGTCACATGACGGACAGGATGTGGTTCATTCGGATCGGTCGTCATGTGTGACTCACATTATATGCGTGCGCGGGACTCATCTCGAAGTGACGAAAAGAGAGAGAGGAGAGTAACTACCGATAACAGTATGTAGCCACTGTGCTGTGAATGTGGCACACACGAGTCTAGCCGCTAAGGTCGCACACACGACGTTTGACCTTAGCCCCCTGTTTGATTCTCGACAATCGAGTCAAGGAAATCGTTTTCGCAGCCTTCTTTATCGCGAAGTTTACTCAATGAATCCGTCATGCAGGTGTATCAATTAATATTCCGTTATCTCCTTGCTAATCCTTTCATTTATCCGCTTACTTCTTAAAAGGTATTAAAAATTACCCAAATGAGTGAAATCAGTATATTTACATCAAAGATTTCTGGTAGTAATGTTTAAATTCACATGTCAAATAAGATTTGACTACATGTAAATTTATTATTAGATAGACAGGTAAACTAAGTTGATTTATTTTATAGTAAATACAATCGTTATAACTCTAGATATGAATCCCCTTTTAATTTACAAATCTAATTTAAGATTCGAGCTGTTATTAACAAATATTATAAGCCGTTCGTTCTTGCTACGCTTCTGTTACTTATATCTACGTGACAGTTTAAGCTACTGCTAATGCTTGGCCGTATTAAATCGAAAAGCTTACATATAAGCCTTCAAAATCGAATTTGCTTAATTATCCGAAGCAATAATCATAAGTGGCTTGTAATACGAGCGCAAACCACCTGTTATCGAAGGCCAGCCAGGTGTGGGAGACGAACACCAGATCGCGCTCCTGAACTTCGATCACTTCCGCTATATATCGCGACAGCAATTTAATCAGAAATTCGCATTATTTTTAAATTACTATGAATCCCTGGAATTCCTAAAAAATATATTTCATAACTCCATTTTACAAGCAACCATTTGAACTTATAATAAACGTACTAAAAGTTTAATCGAGACTTGCCACGTCATAAAGTGAATGCATTCTTCTCCATCAGTTACAAATTATTCCCGCTGATTCTTCAAGTTCTAATTAAATTAAGACAAAAATTTCTTTATTTTCTTGAATTTTAATTCGATTTTACTATTCTTGATTTTTACGGTTGTATCTACTACATCAGATCGTAATGTTAGAATTTATAACTCTTGCGTATTACGAGGAAGTGCGATATAGTTGCAGGCGTAATCGTAATTCCAACACAGCCGAGCGTTAAAATCTTCGTGGGGCAGTTGTAGCAGCCGAAAACCTGTTCGGTTCTTTCCTATGGGATTGACCGGTGTTCGTGACGCTACGGGCCCGGCTCCAAGCCCAAGCCACCATGAAGACTCTTACACACTGGCAGCGATGGGTAACGACCACACCGAGGATCCTGTGAACGTGCATGATCGACACGTCATGGTAACGCTGTGGTAACGAATGGTTTGATGACGAAACCGGTGGTTTAAGGAGGGGCAGCGCGAAAGAGAAAGTCGAGGGGAATAAGTGATGGGAACGAGACAGAGGTAGCAACGCGACGTTACGGCGAGCCGCGTTTAGTTAACCTGGTGGCGCTGAACGACCTACCGTTGGCGGCGGAGAAGCTGGCAACCAGCCGACCTCGAGGAGCTCACGGTTTCGGTGCGGCGAACATCTCCGTCGTCGTTCCTCGCGTTTTTATCTCCGACCGTTTTCGCACGTCCGCCGCGTTTAACTCGGAAGAATTTTCGTATACGTGACCAGTGCGGTAAATTCCGCCGCGAAGAGATCAGCGATGGTCAGCAAGGATCCGAAAACGGGCGCGGAACTGATGAATCCTTATGTCAGGCCGCCGAGCATTTCCACCAGCCAGTCCCTTAAGAATTTCTTTTACAACCGTGAGACGGGAGCATTTTTAGGCAGGACGGCCAGCAGTTGGGGTGAGTTAGGATTTGAGTAAATAATCTAACGACTGTTCAAAGTTTAACAGAGTTAACTTGGACCCGCACCTTTGCTTACGCTTTTTCTATTGACGATCGGTTCTACGTTTTTCAATTTCGTTTTAACTTCTATCTTGTAGTATAATTGACAGTGAGTATGTTGCATTTAAAAGCGTGGAAATTCGAAATACTTTAGGTATTTTGTAAGATATGTTTAAAGTTGTTCGACCTTATTGTTTCAAACGACGCGCTTTTCGCACCTAAAATGTCTTCCTTTGTTCCATAATATTAATTAAGGATATAATTCGTACTCATAAATTAAATACTCATTTTCAAAGTTGAAAAGAGACGATATAAAAATATATGTTGCTCGCTTTTATCCTAAATATTGTTTTTAAAATAAGAGCGGTTTAACATCACACAAGACGAAGGAGAATTAATTCAAGTTGGCAAAAGTCAATATAAGCAAGTGTAAAATCTTAGAATAGGAAGACATTCGACAGCCTTTTATGACCATTTTCCTCAGGTAGAAAGAGATAGCATCAGGTAGCAGTCATAATTCTTGGCTACAAAAGAGTTTCACTGATCCCTCTTAGACCTTAGCCATCTTGTTTACTGCTTTACATTCATACCATAGTAAGAAAAAGTATTTAGCTTGGAAATAGGTCTATTCATTATCGATTACAATCGATTGTAATCCACAAACATACATAAGTACGCACGTACTAAATCTAAACATACATACAAGGTACAATACACGGAGTCAGAGTAAGCAGAATACAATACTTGCAATCTGACGCTTAATGTTACGCCACTTCTGACGTTAACAATTTTTATTCGTATGGTAATTTATATCTTATATGGTGCAGGCTAATATTAATTTCTGTTGCTCGATAAATTATATAAATGATCGGTTCGTAGCTCGGCCCTTCTTAATCCGTGTCGATGCTTCCTTCATTTAGCGAGTACAGATCACGAATGAAAGTTTCTAATTAGAACTTACTGCGATAAATGTATCTTAATTAACGTCGCATCGTCAATCAAAAGTGCGATCCTAGATGGACGCGTGGCACGTTCATTTAATTCAGTTAAGTTTGCACTAAAAATATTTTTAGCGAAAGTATTTAGTTTCGGAAAAAAATCATATATTCTCATAATCAAGATTTTGCTAATATATCCACGTGATCGTTCTTTAAAAATAGTGAACATGTACTGATCCTGCACTTGATTTACTTTTAATTCAAGTTAGATATACGAGAGTGAGTGTAAAAAGTTAAAAAGTCTACAACAATTAATTAATTTGACAAATATTATTTACTTATTACTAAAGCTTTTCGTCACTGTTTTTACTGCGGTATTTTCATTGAATAAACAACACGTGTTTCCGCACTGATTATTGTATAACTCATTGCCAGTGCACGCTTTGCCTTCTTGGTTTCAGACGATTAATTACAATATGACTCAGTCTGAATTCTTGGTGCTGTAACGAAATTAATTAGAATTATCATTCTAACAGATACGTACAATACATACATTCGATTTTTTTTACAATTGTTATATTGTATATTGTAATAAAAATTGTCATTTTATGATAGTAAAATTATTTTTTATGGCACTAAAATCGATGGGTGAAGCATTAGAAATTTATGACGACGTTATCATTGTAATCGTCAGGTTGGCATGGTAACACCTGCGAATAGACTCCACAAAAGGGTGTGTAGCAAACGCGTGTGTCAATGTTTAGCGTTGGAACACGAAAGTTACGTGAGACAATTAATCAGTTGATTCTAGTGACGCAGGTCGATAAAAATTATTTTTACCTGCGAACATTGAACTTGAATACTCAGCAATTTTCAATTTACGTGATTGGGATGTATCTTATTCATTTATTACATGGGATAAAAGACCCTCTTACGTACAAGGAATATAAATGATCAGGACAATCGAAATAGCTGATTTCACAAACAATTATGAAACTGATAGTGGATATTTATGTCAGATAGAAAAAGGGTATATTGTTATTAAGACGAACAGTATGCACCCCTTCGCACTTATGCTTAAATAAGAAATGCAGGTGTCATTTTGTTTCAACATGTTCCGTCTTGATGTTTGGATATCTGTAAAACATGAACGACGATCTGTTGCCTGCATCCACATACTCCAATAGTACATAGAAGACCCACAAAAACTTTGGAGAGATTGGTAGAATTGTGAGATTATGTCGTCTTATGCTTAATTAGCTCAGAAGCCTGTCATTGCATTGCAGTTTCTTGCAAATTGCATTTACCCTCAAAATGTATCCCTTAATTTACCCTTACCTTGGAACTAGCCTCGTCATCGTGTTATCTCCAGCTGTTACCAGTTCTCGCTGCCTCAAACCTACGCACGTGAATCTTACGCACAAGCAATACAAACGTCAGATTTCACCCCGAATTTTGTACAATTTCCTTCAGTTCTTTATAAGTACATTATGTTATTTGATGAATCATATTCTGAATCGAGTATTGTTTATTCAACTGAATTTTAAGAAGACCGGTAAAAATTTTGCAACAAGAATTTTTTAAACGATCTGATATTGAACAGAACGAGAACAGAAAAGGAAATAAAGTGCGTGGGTATGATTTATACAAAAGTGCGTATTGGATGAAGTGGGAGACGTTTCGATTTGTTGAGAAACATAGGTAAGCCGAAACAGAAAGCGGAAGGTAGAGAGAAAAAGACGGAAGCACGACGCGCGGCTAATTCGTGATGCACACAACGGTTTGCTCTCGGCTGAATGGCAATTGTTAAACTTCCTTTAGCGCAAACGCGTACAACGAGGTCAATTGGCGTTAAATGGAGGCATTACGGCATTATGTAACTTAGGGCCATTCCGAAGGGTACACCCACGTGACCGTGTCGTAGCTTTCAACCTCGAACCTCCGAAAATGCCTAAATTCAATCTTACAGTATGCCTTTCTCCTATTCCTCAAACGTTCTATTTCATCTATCAAATTAATCTTAATCTTAATCTATTTCTTGCATTATATGATATCCAATAAAAGGATCATCCTAAAGAATTTTTTTATTCATTGTTCAATATTTCTTCGACATCTATCATATTTACGAGAAACTTCTTTATTCTATATGAAATCTAATAAAAAAATCATCTCGATAGAATTATTTTTTATTACATGTTTAGTGTTCCATCGACTCATCTTTACTAGAAATTTTGTTGTATTATATGAAACCAAATAATTCGATTTTTTGGTGACGATTTTCAGCAATGGTCATTACACAAAGTCTTCATAGTTTTAGAAATATTGATAAGATCATCGTGCTATAAACGAAGAGAATACAGAGGCAGTGGTAGGCAACAAACTTCCTTCGCTAAGAAATGTACCATTTCCTTTAATGTCTCTATGGAATTCATAATAAAATAATTAAAAAACTTTCTTCCTGATAATATAAGGCTTCATGTCTTTTTTGAATAATTAAAATTGATCGCATCCTTATGAACAGGACTTTTGTAACAATATTTTCCGCGGTAAAAAAAGTAAAAAATATATCCACTTTAAGAAAGGACTAACCGTTAATTACTTCTAATTGAAATGTAAATTTTCCAATGGATTGGAGTTATACCACTCTATTCCCATTTCATTCCTCTGGGCTCATACCTTCTTTAATACATTCTTTAGTATATGCGTAGGTACACGTGCATTTTGTAACATAATTGCTAACGCATTAAGATTGTGTTTATCTTCTTTCTTTGTAAGACTAAGAATGTTAGATCGCTGTATTGATTGATAAGTCACGTTGTTCGTACAGAATAAAAATTCATTGCTCTCAGCTACCTACTACTTAATTTAAGAATAGATTCTATGTTACAAATTTTGGACATGCTAAGCCAGGAAAATTATACAAATAAAAATATCAGAAATTCATTTAACGAATTCTTGAATCGTATACAATATCATTTGATAAATTCATGGTACAATACTGTGTATGGTACTCGTTAACTCGGATCGTGTTTGTCCGTTAAAAATCTGCGCAAGGGAAAAAGGTGTCAGGAGTCAACTGCAATGATTTTTGAGACAGTTGACCTAAGGATGTAATGGAATTAATCGACACGTGGTGGCACGCCGTGTAATATAGGTTAATTGCATTAATACTTGACTCAATTCAAACGAAGATCCAAGCTTGTGGTCAAATGGAACAATTCAATTACGTACCGATTCAATGTCTCGCAAGGTCACGCTTCTCGGATTCCACTGTTCGCTAAAACGGCGCGACGCGCTCCGACATCAGCAACTGTACCCATTTCGTATTTTACATTATTAGGAAATAACTAGGAAAGCTTTTAGCCAAAATTAAAGATTTGCATCAACTGAGAAAATGTATTTTACACTTCACTTTATCACTTAAAATGAGACTTAAAGGCTGCATGCATTATTGCAACTGATGCGCGGTAATGCGGAACCATGTAAAAGCTGAACGGAAATGTATGATTTGATGGAGGAAATATAGAAAATGAGACTCGGATGTAGCATAGTTGATCGCTCCGTATACTTTTTGAACTTCTGCACTTTCTGAGTCCAATAATTGCCGTATGAAATTCGACATATTATTACTTTACAATATTTTTATTAGGTAAATCTTCTATTGCGGGGAAGAAATAATGAAATAAATGACAAATCTAATAATATTCATTTTATATAGCCAGATTTGAACTTTGTTTTACAGGTAAAATAGGATTATTCTATTTGATATTCTATGGAGTGCTGGCTGCGCTGGTTGCTATTTGTTTCTGGGGTTTCTTTCAAACGCTAGACCCAAGAATACCGAGATGGCAATTAGAACGTTCGATAATTGGAACGAACCCTGGTATAATATTTTCTTACAATCGTTCACTCGCATATACGATAGTACTTTGTTCGTGAGCTGATTATTCTCGTTTATAGGTTTAGGATTTAGACCACGGCCGCCACTGGAGAACGTAGAGAGCACATTAATCTGGTACAGGGGAACTGATAGTGAGAATTTTAAGTACTGGATCGATTCTTTAGAATCATTCTTAAAAGGTAATTGTTTCAGCATTTATCGCTTGTGTAAACAGATGTGATTCGCGTTTTCTTGTACATCCTTCCAATATCTACTTATCTTTTTTTAATTTCCAGATTTAAGTTTTGCCACTATCTTCCACCCTCTTCTTTTGCATTCTCTGTTATTCCGGCCTCTCTTCTTCTCTCATTGTTTTGTATCTATGCTATCTCATTCTTTCTTATTCCTCCTGCATTTGGATATTGAAATCCTTCTGTTGTGCTGTCTGTGCTAATCTGTTCCTCATCTCTTCCCCACTGTACTAATTCTTTCCCAGAATCCCCGTTAAATCCTTTTTCTTTTATTCCTTCTCTAAATGGATGTTTTATTTCCCATCCATTTTGATTTGATCTTCCCTTGTTCGCTTTTGTCGATTTCCTTCCAGCATTCTTTTATTATCTTATTTCTCCATTATAACAGTCAGTGAATCTTCAGCTTCGTTATGTATTAAGATAGTACATAGACTAGTACTAAATTCCTGTACATTTCTTACATATTATTACATTTGATTCAATAGTGAAATAAAAAACTGTATAGAAAACGAATGTGCAGCGCATGTACATTATAAGTGATTCGTTCCTTATTTGGATGAATAACTTTTCGGAAAATCGGCATTCTGCTATCAAGGCAATCAATTAATATCTCGTATATAAAAATTTTTTAGATTATATAACGCCAGGCTCGGTACCCGGTCTCGGCGCGAATATTAATAAATGTGACTACAATCAACCGCCACCGCCCGGCAAAGTTTGCGACGTCGACGTCAAAAACTGGCATCCTTGTACCAAGGAGAACAAATTCAATTACCACAAATCTGCGCCGTGTATATTCCTAAAGCTTAATAAGGTAACTAATTTCATGAGCCCGTGATCTGTCTCGGTGACTAAATAAATCTATAATTTGTATCATAGATATATGGATGGAAACCGGAGTTCTTCAATGATACAAAATCATTGCCAGACGATATGCCGACCGAACTGAAAGAACATATAAACAGAGTGAAGAACACCCGACAGATCGAAACGATTTGGGTATCCTGCGAGGGCGAGAATCCAGCGGACCAAGAAAATATAGGGCCTATCGAGTATCTCCCGCGAAGAGGTTTTCCCGGATATTTTTATCCCTTCGAAAATTCCGAGGGCTACCTTAGCCCGCTAGTAGCCATTCATTTCGTCCGCCCGCGAAGTAAGTAATCATGTAAGAATATTGTTAAGAACTTAGGTAATTAAATGAATGATTGTTTGTTACAGCTGGAATTTTAATAAACGTGGAGTGCAAGGCGTGGGCAAGGAACATAAAACATAATCGTAATGATAAAATGGGTGTTGTCCATTTCGAGCTGATGATAGATTAACGTCGTTTTGTATACCTTGCTTCAGAGGCGGGGAGTCTCTCCCTTATTAGCTTACGAGAACGGAATACGAATCTCACGTTTTCTGATGAAGCTGGTTTGAAAATATCCGTCGGAGACCGACGACCGCTGCCAAAGTGTGCATGAAACTTTTTCACGTACAAACTAAAGGTTTTTCATGTTTATACCATCGAAAACTCGACATTCACGCGCCGGTGGAAGTTGTAATACATCTGATAATTCCATTGTTTATATAAGGTCGAACACGTATTATGATCATGAAAAAATCATAGATCTCCGTGTGAAAATCAATTTAAATAAATGTATTACGATATTCCCTCTGAGGCGCAGTACAGAATGTTATAGCATTATATTCTTTTGCAATTTATAATTGTCAATTGGTTTCAGATTCGATGAATCACCATGATATTATGTTTTTAAAATTGTCAATCTGAAATTTATTTTAAGTACAGGAAATTGTTTTTAATCGAATCTCGCGAAACGATCTGAATCTAATGTTTAAGAAATGATTATTGTTTAGTCAGTGTTTCAGTTAAATGTAATTCGCGAAATCGATGTCTGCTAATTGTTTAGATGCCTAGTTATCATTCGAGGTCTCTTCTGTCAGCAAAATTGTTTCTCAGACCTCTCTTCTATTATTTTTTTCGTCCGATAGGCTCTCTTAATATCTGTTCACGTGACATCGTTTCCACCTTATACAGATTTCAAACTTTCTGAGATTAGTCTACGAACTTTGTTTCTTCCGTATTTTTAAATGGACCTTAACCGGTCGATGTGTTTAGCCCGCATTTTAATATTTATTGGGAATAGATCTCTTAAATAAAGTGACGAGAATAAGATGTATGTAATATACATACATGCCTTATGTGTGTACATATATATTTCGCTTCTAAAGGTACATGTATGTAAATGTATCGTATGTGTATACATATATTTTTATAGATAAGATTCTCTCTCTAATTAATCTACAAATTCATATTATTCTATGGCATCAGATTATCCGAAGAATGAAACATTTTATTTTTATAGCATCATATGTACGAAGGCATAACTGAACAATCGAGTTCCAGTTCCATCCGTTCTTTACCTTGCTACATTTACCCTTTAACACGAGACAATCAATTATTAATTGCTGTACACATTCAAATTGTCAAGGTTATAATAATAAAAATATGAATTTTGCAACTGGAGCATTTTTTAACATTCTCATAAGCGCGTTTTAGTAAATCCAGGCTTATACGAAATGTAACCACTACTATAACACATACAATATAAGCAGACAGCGGATTTTTATGTGAAATAGTAGATTCATGGTAGTTAGTTAAGAAATTTTGTTTCAGATTGCAATTTCCTTTAACCACTGCAATCTACATTTGGTTTTTACATTTTGTATACTTTGATGCATAACATACAATGTTCCAAATTATTCGACTATTTTACAAGTGCATAAAATCCGTAGTCTAGATGTAAGTGAACAGAACATCTAAAGCTTCTCACATTATAGAAAGATTTTAACTGTAAAAATTATAGACTATCATCGGTACATAAAGGACAGAATACTGATTTTCTTATGTCCGACAAACCTTAAAAAAATATAGACTGCATAATTTATATCACAATCGTAACGTTAAAATGCAATTGACTGAACTTCGTTCCACGAGATAATCTCTTCTGTACACTTTGTGCCTGTTGGCCATACCTTTCTTCTAGGAATTAGAAACTGCTTTGGATCATAAAAAATATCTTCGAAAGTACTTATGTGTTTGCAATCGGATAGACTTTAGACGTCAGTTGTCTAGAATTTACGAAAACTGATCGGCAGACAAATTCTTCTCCTCGTGGAACGAAGTGCACGAGTTTTATTCATTAAGTAAAAATCAACTGAGTTTATTCGATTCATTCCTCATCGAAAATAGTTGATCTTAAAATTTTTATTCACACAACAAGATACATTATTAGTATTGTCACCTTAGATAACCTTGTACGGAAGACGACATAAATTACATAAGTACATATACGTTCAATAAGTACCTATATCTATCCACAATTATAATTCCTCGATTAATTGGCAATGATAACTGTTGCAACTCCGAGATTCTCATATCTTCTGACTTCAAAATGTGTACCTTGAGAACAATTGTGCTTCTATTTGTAATAAAAAGATTTCAAAGAAGACT
This sequence comes from Ceratina australensis, assembly GCA_004307685.1. NCBI lineage: Eukaryota > Metazoa > Arthropoda > Insecta > Hymenoptera > Apidae > Ceratina > Ceratina australensis. The sequence continues at coordinate 205,277 of SHCU01000125.1, forward strand.
AAATAATATTGTAAATCTCTCTACTTGTATTCTGTATTTTTTATTCAAATAAGAATAAAAATTTAGGAAGTGAGATTGGCACACGGTTGAATATACGTAATGCAGTTAATCGCAGGTGTCCGTGCAATAGTGCATTTGAAATCACAAGTTTTATTTTGTTTTCTTACAAATTAATGAACGATCATTCGTCGATCATGAGTTCAAAATGCACCACGTTCTTCCTATCGAATATCCCCACAGAGTGATCTATATTCTTTGCCCAAGCGCGACATTCGACGTTGATTATCCTGTTTCCTAGAAAATAATCAAATTTTTTAAATAATAATTGTCTGATATTTTGGAACTTTATTAGATTCTCTTTTAAAGCAAACCGCTTCTGACACAAAATAATAAGTCGCATTATAAATTGCTGAGAATCCTAAATGCATAGATTCCGTTCAATTTTTCAGGATTTACTTAAATAATAATCGTCTAAAAATTGAAATCTTCATTACTTTCTTTTCTTAGAACAAATCGCCACTAATTCAAAATAATAAGTCGTATCACAAATTGCTAAGAATTCTAAAGGCATGAATTCCGTTGTTCCGGACTGCTATGTCTTGTTTGTAAATCTAATTCTTACGTGTTGCCTGTGCGTGTACAAAGAGTGTATCGACTAATGAAGCCAGACGAGATATAATTTTAAAAGTGTTTGGGCCGTTGACACCTTTCAGCGTCTGATATTGTGTCGCGGTGCACTGGATTTCACTGGTTTCAACTGGAGTGTACCATTTGCTTACCATACAGATTAGTCAATATTAAGCGTGTAACTAGTTTAAGAAATATGAGAGTAATCCTTTAATTTTCTTTTCATTTATGATAGGAGAAAAATGATTTTTTGATTTCTCAATTGATATCATTGAGATTTCAAAATTTCGTAGGTGTGGGCGGTTTTAAAATCTATTTATAATAAGTGAATATTAAGTATACGTATAACTAGTATATAAATCATGAAAATAATTTATTTTTGTTTTTGTTTATATTATCAGGAACGTTGTTGCCTATTTTGTAAATCGAGATTTGAAAATGTTCAATTACGTATCAAAA
>SHCU01000125.1:228335-239848 GCA_004307685.1 Ceratina australensis
ATAAATGTAAGATATCTGTATATAATACGTATCTGTGGTGACAATGCATGTTTCTCTTGAGAAAAATAAAGAGTATCGTAAATTGTAAATCGTTCAGCACAAGCAAATAGGAAGAATGTTGTGTTTCTAAACCTCGATTCGATGAACAATGTAAGTACTTAAACTTCAGTGAATGATTAAATATTTTACAAATATCTATATTTAAGTTGATTACTAACAACGATGTCTCCACATCGAAATTACATACCTAATTTCCTTTATACCGTACCTCTTGATCTCATTAGACTATTATACCACTTGTTGCAGGTGTATTTACTAATTTAACCATGTACATTCCGCAAACAAAAAATTGTTGGATCGCTAATTGATTCACTTTTTATTAGATTTCATAGATGATCACCCGTTCAAGACTAAACCTGCTGAGACTTATGAAACGGCTGTTCCTACAACTCTCGAAAATGATCGGTTCTTGAAAAGGTAATAGTAGTAATAAAGGTAATAGAATACGTACTTTAATAATTGTTGTCTCATAGTTCTTTCCTCTGAATCTTATTTCGGCAACCGTAAAATCTTTACGGATTATCGTTATATAGAGTATTTATAAATTGTCTGCAATTCCAAATAGCTATATATTCTTTACTAAAAAATTGCATTGTGAATTGCAATATACAATTTGTAATGGGAAACATCAAATATTCTGATCAATGATCTTATTACTAATTTTACATATGTATTTCTAATTAGTTCACAATACATTACAAGAATCCAATCTCGCTGGTCAATTATATTTGCAATTATTGTTTGGTACATATGGCTTTTGATATTCAATATGTTTTTCAATTCTTTTGTAAGTGCATAAAATTTAATAATAAATGTGACTCGATTTTGACGAAAATAGTCGCTCGATAAACTCGCTGTGCACTACGGTTGCAGATAAGCGATTAAATCTTTAATTCAATCGAACATCAAGCAGCAATTGGACGTTATGTATTTAATTGGAAGAGATTCGAATTAATGATAGGAGAATTTAATTAAAGGTAGATAAACTTAATTGAAGAATACTCTAATTGTCGATTCAGATTTAAAGACGTTCAATCGTTAATGCGGCAGTTAAAAATTTGCAACCCTGTAGCGCACCGGGGTTGAAGGCGGAGGGGGCTCGGCGGTATGACGGGGTTACGGGCGGGCAGAGAAAAAAAGCGGATGAGAAACGACGGGGGCAGAGGTCGCAGTTGCGGCACGCAAGTACACCGGAGTAGCAGAGCGCAACTTCGGTTCGGTAACCGCGTGCAGTGGGAGTTGCAGCCCTCGCGAGCGAAGAGTAACCGAAAGAACGGGCTTGTATTCAGTCTGTCCGCGGCCGTCCGTCAAGCAGACGTCTCCGACTATCGCGTGTCCCCCGTCCGTGCGATTGTCCGCCAGTGTTTCGCCTTGCCGGTACCGGGAGAACCCCTCGTGGAAGACACATGTTCTCCATCCGTTCACTGCCACCTTAAGCCCTTTCACCTTGTTATCATTTTTTATCACTGTATGCCCTTATGACACACGTTCATCGCGTTGAGTCTGTGGAACGATCGAAACGGTGATCAAGTGGTCAGAGACGTGTTGACATGTGGTTCGCGAATTTTTTCACAGGCCTAATCGGCCTGATCTTCATCATCGGCTCGCCACCTCGGTGCTCCGACGCGTTCAACGTTGAAACGAAACACTATGCGGTTTATAGAAATGACAGCCAGTCTATGTTCGGATTTGCCGTCTCTGTGTACAGGGACAGATTTGGTAGAGGATGGTAAGCGTTTCAAATTGATTCTCACTTATTTTTTAACAGTGTCACGTGTTTTCATTATTGTATTGAGAATAATCATTTGTCATCAAATCAAAACTTGATAATTACATATAGATAGGTACATAGATAATATCGAAGTAATTATAATAATTTATTTGTGCCGTGGTTACATCGTTAAAAGAATGACACGTTCATTCTGGACTTCTAAGGAGGTGATGTATAACGATATGACTGAGAAAATTCTAAGAAAGTACACCTTCTTTGCAGATTAGTATGTTTGTCGATGATATCTTTGAAAAGCCCAGTCATATCATAATATGTATAAACTATCTCCATTTCTTATCTTTCATTGATTAATGTCACGGAATGACGATCCGGATTTCATAATTTGATTGTTTATTCTCATACACTAGCAATTGTGATTTTCCCGGCTGCGGAGAGCTTAGTAATTCGAAATTTTTCGTTGGCAAGCAATGACCCACATAATACCAGGAATCCGTACGGATATGTATAAAATTATTTGTAAGTCTGAATCATCGAACTCGTACAGTTATTTGACTCATATGGGTTCTCCGGTGACAAAGAATTTCCTTCGATTTCGCTGACTAAAAAACATATGTCGCTACGTGCAGTTAGCTCCAAAAGGTGAACGAGAATATGAATATATCTATCTGGTTACAAAATTTCCTTGCGTATTATTTTCTTAGTTAGTATATAAAACGAATTATCGTATCAATCGCTACACGAAACATTATATTAATTTCGTATGACGCAAATGGACTAAGAATGTTTGCAAAAAAGATTCGAACGAATTGAATGGTAGAACCGGAGATGCTTATTGACGCATAAATGGCAGATACTCCCACGAGTATAAGACGACTACGCTCTCCTTTTAAGTCCTCGTCCCAGAAAACTACACGTGTAATAATAAGTAGCGAACTGGCTTCTGTCGTTTTACATCGCGTTGGTCGAACCTTCGGCAACGAGATTGGTCTTTATTTGTCTGCGACGGCTTCGTCATCGAAAACCTGTAATTTACTGGCGTACACCTATGCGTCAGATTTTCAAACGGTCGGGATTAGATCAATCTCCGTAATTATGGTTGAATTTGCAAGCGTCGCGAAATGACAATGTCGCGCTCGTATATTTTCCGTTGCAGTCGCGCTGGATTTAGAACCGCTCGTTTAATTGAGCCTTGGGTAACATGATATATGTAATACCGTCGCAGAAATAGTGATGCAGTTTCATTTTTGTTTAATGATCTACGCCTTTCCTTTACAGATTCTAAGATACATAATTGAATAGAGAATCGATCGATGGACTTTTAGTCAATTTTCAGAATCATTTTTTCAAGACGAAAGTAAATTGGATACTAACGTGTCAGAGAAGGAAAAAAAGATATATGATTCAATTTATCAAACCGTTGAGTTTTTTTTCAATAATGATTCGAACAATGAAACGAACTGTTTAATAGGAGGAATAAGTAAATGGAATTAAGGTGCCAAGCGACGTAGCTAAGAAGGGTTTCATCAGCCGACTCTCGATGACTAGTTGACAGGCAGTTCCATCGATTTCCCCGGTGACGGTGTGGTGGTCCATTCGAGGGCAGGGCCTCGGATAACAGGTGCTCCTCGACGAGCTTAGAACCGCTCTCCTTTTATGTCCCCCTTCGGGAGCAAACCGAGTCTGTTCTCTCGTTTCATCCGGCCACTTGTAACTGTTCACGATCTTCTCGGTGACGATAAATTTTCATCCGCGATAAATATGATCGAGAGAGTCTCTGGCCACCCATGCTACTGGTCATTCTATCCATTTCTTATAACTATCGATTGAAAATATGTATTTCTAATTGTTATTTATTTTTTTTTTACACAGAAGAATTGCAATATGTCTTCAATTTTGTCAATAAATCCAAAGTTACACGTCAGGTTTAATTGCTTAAAATATTTCATAATTATGAGTAAAATAAGCATGGAAGACTTCAGAATAAGAAATGAAGTAAAGGTGCTAGCGTTCGTTTTGAGTTGCTCGTGAGTCATGCGGGCCACGAATAAACGTTTCTCCAGCTCCGGGTATAAATAATGCGGAAAGGAAACTCGGATAGTGATATCGGTTACGTGATTCGCGTTTAAGAATATTTCCCAGACAATTTCGTATCTGAACGAATGAATTGATCGGTTCGCTCGTGGAAAAGCTTGCCAACATTGGGTGTTAATAATTAATTTTAACGGATTTGAAATTGATGCATAGGGACACCGCGACTTCTGTGATCGAATCCTTGCTCGGCTCGCATGCAAATCGATCCTCGTACACGATCCTCCCGCGGTCGTGGTCGCGATCATCGTGTTTTCTGGCTGGACGAGTTTAAGAATGGCGCAGCGCATTCTACGATCACTCGTTCGGATAATTGGATTCGACTGAATAATTTGACAGGCCAAACTGATTTGTGAAACGAATCTACCTCGAGATCACCCGTGTCGATTACTCGCAGTTTATTCACGAAGGTCTCGTGTACTTTAATCCACCATAGACCGCGGAAACGTTTTAATAAAAATTTCAAGTTTCACACAGTTGACGAAGCGAATAACTAACACAGAAGTTACTGTGTTTTATCTAGTGATCAATATCGCGTTGTTAGTAGAATTGAGTCTTGATTTTGCTGCACACTGCTTCTTCGAAAGACAATGGAAGTCGAGGGGGAAATTAAGAGTGCGATATTCAGGATATCCAAAGGTGCAGGAAGTCCGGATTACACAGTTCGTTGTGAGGAACGTTCGTAGGCGCTTATATTTAGGCCAACCCGTGGAAGCTTTACGAGCGTTCGTCCTCGTCAATCTAATGCGGGGCGAATGCACCCGATTCCTACCATTTTGCTCTCGGATTGATTCTCGAAATAGAATCCGACAGCGATAGATTGCTCTCTGCAAATCTTGTATTTGAAATCGTGAGGGATTTCATATAGATACAGATTTATTAGACGGTTTTTAATTTCTTTTCTTATGGCCATATGAATGGTAATGATGATCTTAGTAATCTATTGCTAATAACTTCTACTACTTAGCTGACACAAGGTTAAATCGTTATTGACACGACTTGGAAAACAGTGTACGTATTACCATAAGTATTTCATCTACATACGTACATAGAATTGAAATGTACTTTTCAACATTCAAAAAATTTCTTAAAATTATAAATGGTGATGTGTCTACCATTTTTATAGAATCGTGTGATCAATTTTTTAATCGATATCACAAATGCTCGAAAAATCAGCGTTCATCACTTTCTTCCCTCCTCCTAAACGTAAGAGGGAAACGAGTCTCCTGTGGATACGTTTATGTATGTCTGTAAACCAAGGAAACGTGCTCGACGGATTCAGAGCACGAGGTTGGCTGTGATACAGGATGTTAGGTCATCGTTACTCCGTTACGTGGGCGGCTGGTTGCTCTCGCTTTGCTCTGATTAATACTCGGTCGATCTCCTCGTTCGATCTACTATTTCATCAACGCGGCGAGGTTTCTCAATGAAACCTGTCTTTCGTCCTGCGCCAATCGGCCCTTCGTGGAATCCGACTCTGCGCCGACCTCCCGTAGCGTTCTCATGCATACGTGAGCGCGCTTTTCGTGAAGATCCTATCTAATCGGAGGTCGTATCGGTGCACCGATGAACTGCTGGCGACCTCCGGGCCACTGTTCGCTAATATTTGGCAAAGTAAATATTTTCTACATGTGTACACGATTTACTTGGGCTGCAATAAAGCGTTGATTAATCAAATCTCATTAGACTGATAATAAGATAAAAATCTATTTTTTTATAGGGTAAGTGAAGATAGGATTTTTTTAAATTGACAGCGTAAACATTTCGTGCACGAAGAAGTAATTGCACAATGTACATTGAACTATCTCTGGCCCATGGTTATTCAATCTCGAAAACAAACATGAATACAACCGCGCGAATCGGTCGAAAGTTACGGCAAGCTAGAGGCCAACAAAAGGTAATTTTAAGCGTGACGAACAGGTTGTGGCCTCGTGTGTATTCTTCGTGATGCTCTCACGAAATATCCACACACCACACACGCAGATCCGTTTCGAATCAATTATGAGTCAGCTCGTACCGTCATTGCACCTCGTTTCATTCCTTAAACGCGTCGAGGAAAGAAGGAAGAGGGTTTACCAGTACTGTGATCAAGACATGACGCGTTCCATTGCGGCTTCTCGTTTCCTGGATTTCGTTCTTTCCTCTTAAGTGCCTGCGGGCTGATAAGAAAGTGAGATACTTCACGGATATTAGTTAAACTCGAATTTATAAGAAGTATAGTATACTTAACATAAAATGGTAGAAGGAATCTCAATCCTTATTTAATTTTGCAAATATCTTAGTTTTCATAAGAGCCCACAGTCACAAATGTTCACATTGGTACTACGTAAGTTAGTACATTTCTCAGCAAGCGACAGATATAAAAGTTATTTTAACACGCGGTTGCAACGTAGCGAATGATAACACGGAATCTTCCTCGTGTAAGATAACTTTCGTTCTTTTCCTCCAGTTAATTATTTCTCCTATGGAGATAATGTAAAATGACAGGCGTTACTCTCCGCATAAAACTATTATAGTCCCTCCTTTGTCTGTTAATTTTCTATTATGCGTCTGTCAAACTTTTCATCGAGAATTCCGGGAAGCTCGTGCCTCTTATCACAACCCGTTTCCACACGATAAGAAGTTACCATATGGTTCACGAATCACTTACAATTTCTAAGCGCATTCTCTTCCTGTTTATTTCACTTTCAATCATTGCATACCCGGTTACAAGTATTTAAGAGATATCGTAACAGAATTAATATACAGTTTGATTTTCTTTATAATGTCAGCATTTTCGAGTTTCTCACGGTGTCTTTCTCCGTGAAATCTTTTGTTCGCGAAGCGTTCGCTGGGAGTTTGAGCGTGCTCGCTCGAAACTGGTGCTTACCGAGCGTGTCGATAGTAGAGGAAACGAGGATTCAATTTCCTTGTTTCCGGTCGGCGAAACAAAATAAAAGATAGCAGGCTAAATCGTTTATCGGTGCACTTTCCGCTTTTAGGTAATTGCCGTTTAAACTATAATAGCCTTGCTCGAATTGCTATAGAATAGGTAATGCACACACAATCGTTAACTTAGAATCCTTCGTTTAAGTATTGAATCAATCTTTATATATTGTACATTGTAAGTACATTTAATTTTTCTGTGAATTTATGAAGTCAAACTTCTATTTGAAATTTATCGTATCACGTCAGAACAAAATGCAGTAGGAGTTGAACGGTGAAAGATATTATAGTGAAAGATTACTTTGATCTTTCAGGCTAAGTGCGAATACCTCTTAAGACAGTTATTCATCGTTTTTTATCCTCCCATCAGTCTTTCACTCGCTGACCGCCCATCTGTGTATACCCGGCACACCTTCCGATCGATTATCGACTCGAGCTTCCGGATTTAGATCACTCTCTTTCTTTTCTCGATTTCTTATTAACAGACTGTTTCACAGTCTAAACTTTAAACAAGATTCGAAATTACGTTGTAGCATTACATGCTTCATAAATTTGATTTGTCATAACGCTTTCTTATCAATTATCTATTTGAGTTAATTGTAATATAATTAGTTTGATACTGACAGGATTTTAGTGTCTCTTCTTTATAATCTTATGATATTGTAATGATTGGTGAAAATGTATTACAGCTATTAAGCAGTGAGAAAAATTCTGGCGATATACAGATTTTTTAATAACGAAAGTAAATATACAAAGTGGATCTGGATGTGCATTTAGAATTCATGAAGTTAATCACTAGAGATTAAGCTGGCCCGCGAGAGAACGGACGACTCGATAGATATCGTCGGTCTAGGGTAATTGTGATGAATCGGCAGAAAGGAAGGCGCAAACTTCCCTGGATAAGAGTAGTAGAGAGAACGAAGGGTGGAATCGAGATAATGAGGATCGCGTGAGGCACGTGCCCGAACCTCTGGCCGTGTCATTATCCGGAGAACCGGCGGGTCTCGGGCCTATTACGTTTACCTGGACGCTGGCATGCAAACACGCGTGCAAATGCTCCTACACACGTGCGCGACACGTTTGCTCGCCGGACCAGGTGATGGTTGATAGAAGTGAAGGATAAAGAACCCGAAAGCAAATGAGCTATACTGCTTTATTCTCGTACGTGGTCGTTCACAAATTTCAAACACTTTCAATGGAAAATTCGATTTTGTTTCTATGTGATCATAATTCTAAATATTTAAGATTCTCTGATGAGATTAAAATATAACAACTGCAGTTTCAGAGTTCTTTTAGGTCGTTTCTTATAAGTTATGATGTTCTGTTCATCTGTTTTCCACTTGATCGAGTATGCAAACTAATTAGGATGAGGAGTTCGGAAAAAATCTCATTAGACCTGTCGGTTGATTGAATCCACGATCAAGAATTATAAGTCTCGACTCGACCTTAATCTCGTTTAATGAACTGTACATTCTTTTCGCATCGAATGAAAATTAAATCATGATCCTTGAGTCATGTCATTTTATTTTCTCACGTGCATGAATGTATTTTTTTTTTAAAAAACAGTCTATCCGTAATTAATCGACGTTAATGATGCTACATAACTACTATCTGAGGCGGTCTGTTAAACGTGACTTAACGGACGATCGCCAGTGTGTGTTTACGCGATTTTTGCGTCACGTGCTGTAACGTAGCTTGTTTCCTAGTGACGTGAGTGACGTAACGGCTCGTACGTGAAAGTCATTAAGCATCGGGCACGATTGAAACGGCTTGTTAAGTGATTTACAGCCGCATTTCCGACTACCTCTGAGCGAAGGTGTCATTAAATCTTGCCACTTTTTCGTACACCGGACGAATCGATCAAGGCTAATCGACTGAATTGGAGTAATTGGTAACGCACGTTTCGACACAATTATTCTGATCTCAAAATTCATTCACATCAGCAAATTGTTCTATACTATCGTACTCGATTCATTTTTTTTTATTTAAGCCTCTGAAACCTATAATAGATTTATTTCGTCTATAACAGTATTATACACATATTATACATCCAAATTAAAACCATTAGAGTTGAAGACTTCAATCACTAAGGAACTGAAAAATATAAACACAAGCCTTGATATTTGGTTCTGAGAAGAAAATGTCAGCTTTCAGTGGCAAGAAAAACTTTAATCTTTGTGCATTCATTGAAACAAAAGATGAGTCCTACTTATTGTCAGAAAATTTCGCTTAAAATTATTATCATTATCTCTTTTTTACTTGCCTCATAACAGTAGCCAAATTCAATTAATTAATTACGACATATAGTAAATAAATCAATGTAAAAATAATTGCAATCTTTAATGTTCTTTCTGGAAAAAAAGTACATTTTGAATCATTACCCTAATTACGATTCTCATTTATCACGCGTGTATCAGCCACTCAAACCCACGGTATGTTCACGTAGGAATAAATGTTGCAATTAGAGGGATCCGTCTCGGACACCCACATAGTTGCGGCGAGGTCGAGGGTGCTTCGTCGCGATTTTTTTTATCAATTCGTGGATCACTGACACGAGGGCCCGTCGACGTAACGCGAATTGACAGCGAGTATCGCGTGTCGGTATCACGTAGTGCGCTACCGAGTGATTCACGATACGGTTGAAATCGCTAGTACGTGTGTCGACAACGGGAGCATGCATCCTAGTCAGTACGTGTCGTGTACAATAAACACGGCGCACGGAATCGCGTGTAGGTGCGCCGGCACTGTTTTCTGTTGCGTCGACTTACTGGCGCTTGTGAAACCTAAGACAACGAGATAACTGGGAAACGTACCGTAATTATACACGTAGATACATGGCTTCGTTGTGTCAAAATTTTTCAATGTTCAAAATTTTCACGAGCTATTTGAACCCGATCGAGACGAACGTGTTTGTTTTCTAATGTAACTTGTAACTCGTTTTATTACGAATTTGTTAAAATAATGCTGAATACACTAGCTGGATTTGATTTAAATTCTGTAACTCTAGATTCCTTTTTTAGTCAAATAACCATGCTTTTGATAAATATATAAATAAGTAATAGTTACTAAATTGGTCTAAGTCAAAATTTAAGAAAAGTTATCGTATTAGTTATGTCACATTATTATTTCAATGTATAATAAAATTCTAAATTAAGATGTTGTACAACATACAAATATTTTTTAAGCTTACAATTTTGTTCGACGGGGTGGTACTCACAAAATGCACGGATGCTGTCAAAATTTCTTTTCGGATGATATATCATACTGAGTACCCAGGTTTTCCCGGATTTCTAAAACCCATGAACTTGAGGCCACGGGGAATCTCCATCTCGACCGTTTCGTGCCTTCCGTTCGTTTCGTGACCGTTCCTCGAATTCTAGCAGTTGTTCTGTCCACCATATGGTAGGGAGATGCTCCTCACCTACGTGTCACTCCTAACGAAATTGCATTGTTGCCTTTCGACTTCGTTCGACACATGTTTCCCAAGGGTGCAGCTGATTGCAAATGAAAATAACGTGACTAGAAGGCCGGAAAATGTGAACGGTCGAGCGTGCAGGATTTATGGATCCTCTCTTCTGTTTAGAAAGTGGTAAAGAAAGAAGAGGAGCTGAAATGAATGAAGTAAAAGGGCGTTGAAATACACGAGTGATGTACATACTGTATTTGCAATTAGGTTAAGAGCGTACGTTTAGCCACTAATTCGACTCGACGATTAATAACGCGGAAAGAACAATTCCCCAGGATACTAGTAATCGGTTCTTTGAAATCAATAGTAATAAAACCATGTATGTTCATTCGTTTAATTGGCAGGGTTGATAAAGGAGACAAATAAGACCGCGAGAGACTGCACGTAACTGAACTGGCATTGTTCGGCCGCGTATGGAAGTGGGTCGTTGCATCGTGCTTACTCGCTAACCGCAGATCAAACGATGCTGATTAATTTGTTCTTTCATTAATACGATTAAGATCGAGCAATTAATCTGCTCGTCGAGACATAGTTCCCTTCGTGATTGATCTTCTTCAACGGCAGAAATCTCACTGCCGGATCATGCGTGGCTATCTTTTATTTATCGCGTGATAATGCACGTCGCACAATTGCAGGATATTGCTTTTGCCTACTTGCCAGTCCCTTCTTAGATCTCAATTTTATTGCCGGCTTCCTCGACGTTTTCTACGTACCTCTTACGTAATTCATTTCCCACGAGAATTATTTTTTATGCCCGAACGTATTAATTAATATCGATGAATGCAATAAGAGCAAAGAAACGAGCCGTGAGTCACACGTGTACATACGAGGTTACACGTGGATATTCTTGAATGATAAAAAATTCAGAACCAGAGAACAGAGACAAAAATGTACGGCCGAAGAGGCGAAAGTATTTTAATTTCCATAGCAGAACGATGGGTTGAAGGTTTCAATTGAAGGAATTCCAAGTGTTTGCCCCGCAGATATCTTTTATTAGCCGCACGCGGTTGACGTAAGTGAGTAAACTGCGCCACCCGATAAGAGAGAATGTCATGAATTCGCGTAGTTTAAAGAACGACCAACGCGAAGATCCTTTCGTTTCACAATTTTCGTCGATTCTGGTGTCGTCCACGTGCACGTCCTCCGGTCATATTTGGCACCTCGCTTTTGCTTATCTAGAATAATTCTCTGAACAGGTTGACCAACGGTGCTTCGAAATCTTTCGGCGCAAACGCGGAGTCC
>SHCU01000125.1:253601-264031 GCA_004307685.1 Ceratina australensis
TCATGAGATTAACACACCTGAACATTTTTATCATCGTATTCCTGTTTACGATTGATAACGGTAGTGTTTGTGAAAAAAATAACGGGAATTACATGAATATGAAATTAATAGAGACTGGAACTGAATAAAACATGACGACGCAAGATAAAGTGTAGTTACTTCGACAGCTATTTTCAATGAAACGTTTCTTACGTTTCTCATCTCCTGAACAGAAATCAACTTGTATTAGCCAATTGTTAATTTGTATGTAAAACAAAATTCTTATCAGCGTTTAAATTTTCCCTTAATGTTTAATAGATTCCAAAGACACGTCGTTGTGATTCATGTAATGCCGAACGCAAAGCTTGAGTAGTAGTTTGATATAGGAAAACGGTCTCAGAAAATAAGGAAAAGTATCATTTAAGCTTTTGCAAATAGTCGCGGTATCCCGCGGGACCGGTTCGCCCCTGCTTTCCTGTTCTGACGAATGCGTCAGATATCTGTAACCATAGTCCCCCGTGATTGCAAAAAAAAAAAAAAATAGAGTGGGCGAGTTTAAGTCCTCGTCGTGCTCGACCCACGTTCCTCATTAACATGGCACATCCGCGAATCAATTGGTTGCCGACATTCTATATGGATCAAATTTCATCCGGGGGGTTAAAAAATGTTCGATGAAGTAACGCTATCACTTCGACTGTTCATTTATCAAGTGACGATCCATACGATTTATCGCCGGTTGTCGGAACGACGATCTTCAATCCGGACAACGCGGATTTGTGACAGCTTATGTAACTGGCGTTATCATCTCGCTCCAGGCTTTGTTTAACGCACGTAGCGTCCGCGTGCGCGTGAGGCTTGCCTGCACTGTGACTGTTAGCCTAGAAGCTAGAGTAAGCCAAGGTTGTTCCGTAAACGGTTCCATTTTTACGTCCTGAACGGAGACGATTATAGTCTTTTCCGACAAACGATTCTCAGTTTCCCTGGAACGCGTGCTCAAGTTTCTTCCTAACGAGAAATATTAAATGATTTTTCTTCAATCCTCTTCTTCCTTTTCTTCAATCATCCTTCGACAACGAACAGATTGTTCGAGCTGGAATTAAATAACTGAAAAACGAAGCGGCAACACTTGCTTATAGGATAAAGTATAGTTCTCAGAATTTTTATAATGTATTCTTGCGTTATGTTCAGTTTTCTTTATTTCCGAGTGGCACGTTTAATTGTCGCAGTTTCATTTAATGAAAGAAAAAAAACTTTCACTCGGCAAAGTTCAAGGCAAGCCGGTGCGCACACAGAAGGTTGACGCTTTAGAAATCAGGTTACTCTTATTGTCAGTAAGTAGCTTGTTTGTTACACACTTGCTTATACAATTCGCCGTCGCAGACGAGCCTGCTAATACAGCGTTCAAATCTAATCTGACTGCAAGCATTAGCCATGCTACTGGCCAGGGTGATTCCGTGATACTGCCCCATGCTCGGCACACCCTTCCACACGATATAATTATACTTTTATCTTAGTAATCTTCACATTGCACGCTCCTATGTTCAGGCTAAACGATAGAGCGTGACTTAGCATTGGATATGCATTAGACTTATTAGATAGGTTTAATAACTTTTAATAAGATAGTACAAAATAAATGTAATAACAGATGTAATATAAATAGATGACATTATTAAAAAATTAAAGATCATTCATTTCGAATTAATTATGATCCTAATTATATTCTACACTGAAACATCCCACATTCACGTTGGCCTGTTCATTCCTGCGTACCGTGGAGTCATTGTCATCAATTCGTTTGATAGAGTCAACACATATTTAATGAAACCGATAAAAAATGTGGTAGCTAGTACGTTACCTGGCTTAATAACTCGTCGGTTCGTCGGATCAGTTACCCGGCTCTTGCGCCACTGTTCAAAATAGCTCGTGACCACTGACCTCGATCTCGGAAATACGTTCGCATCAACGTCTTTCCTTAACGAACCGATGATGAACATCGAACGACGACCAGTCAACGTTAATGGCTGGATTAATTACGCGAGTCATCTCGTTTTACTGCTAATTACTACGCCGATTTTTTCCTCGCCCGCTCACGCGAATTCTTTTGATTTTTCAGGGCAATCGTCGGTGCGCCGGAAGCGCAGACCAGCCAGGAGGGCGTTTATAGAGGCGGTGCTGTCTACAAGTGCGATATCGCTGCCGATGATCGCTGCACAATGATCAATTTCGATAGTAAAGGTAAAATACTCTTTGCACTCCTAGATCTTAGTCCGTAATATTAGAATAGCTTTATTTTATTTTTTCAGTGGAACCGCTTGATCCCTGTAAGAATTATAAGCACGGTTTCATTTGATCCGGTGAAACGGCACGTAGGAAACGCGATCAGATTAACCCTTTCGGCTTGCTCAATCCGATATCTGTTTTCCGGTTCTTTCTTCCACTTGCACTCTCGCACTTGCCGCCAGGGCATTGAAATACTCGCGGCGGAGTGTTGCTAACGAGGGGGCGGCTGGTATCTCGGGTTCCTGGGCTGGGTTCGTAGCCGCTGACCCACATTCTAGCTTTCCACCCGCTGTTAGGAGGCCCTCGAGGAGCTTCGTAATCTCGGGAACTGCCAAGTAACCGGCCGACTGCCTCCAAAGCGGTTCTATTCTCGGCGACTTTCCACCTACCCTGTCGTTGACCCTTCCTACTCGACTGTTTATCGCGTCTAAAACGTATCGATTTCGAACGCCTTTTTCCCCACTCGAAGACCAGATCGCGTCGCGATTAAGCTTTATGTCGAACTGAATTTGTACAGACAGTGAAAGGGACCTAGTAATTCTTACGTTTGAGGTGATAGAAGAGAACTTATATCTTGTTCATTATAAAGTGTGTACGTCGTATGAATTAAAAGTAGAATGCAGATCTTTATGTACAATAAGATATTTGTATATCAATTAAGAATCCAAATATGAATTTTCTTTCTCCATTAAGTACACCCAGGAAGTGAAAGGCTAAGGAGGATCTCTCAAAGATGCAACGTAAGAGACTCTCTCGCGAGTACTCTTCCCTTTCTCAATTAACGCCATCCCTCAGAAGCAAGTCTTGATGATTACACACGTATAAGATTAGAGACAATGGCATGCCCAATTAGTCGGTCTTCTTCTTTAGTCGCCCAATCAAATATTTCGTTTTGATAGATAATTAACCCGGCGCTGTGCTCCTTTTCGTTCAATTAGACGGTACTCGAATCTTAATCATCTATCACATTCATTGCTCGTAAATACCCTCGTCAAGGATCGTAATTAACATTTTTCTCTTCAATCGAAATGCTCGTCAAAGAGAAAGGACATAAATTATCAATTTTATTCTTTTCCTTAGAATCATTTTTCAGTTACGAACTTCGAGATATTTCAAGCTTCGAGCTTGCGAACGATTTGAAGTCCTTTATTTTTTGGCCGCTAGCCTATAACATTATTTTCCCTCTGCGATACTAACCGTGGCTATTTTCGAAATCCATACACAAAGTTCGTTCTTCAGGAGCGACACGTAAATCTGGCTTTGGTCTTAGTCATTGTTTTAAATAGAGAAAAAACGTACCAGTATGAAAGATGAAAAACACACATCATACATAAATTAAAGTACACACGATTATTATTGGATCATAAAAGAAATCTGAATAAATTTCATTTTTAAATTGACATAAAAATCTGCGGTCTCATGACGTTCACACGAGACGAGCAATTCCTGATTGAAACCTGGAAAATTCCTGATTCCTGATTGGAATGGATAAGGGTTAAGACGATTCGATGTTTCTGATCTCGCGGTATCCAGTATTCGAATCAACCGGTATCTGCGATTCCGCGTGCGTACGAGGAAGCGAATCGCATCTCGCGCTTCACTCGGAGGTCAGTCACTCCTCCGAGAGGGGAGATCTCGTCCGGAGGAACTCCTCGACGGGTGCGCACCCGGCCTCGCGGTGCGGCCTCGCTCGCGATACCGGGAACCGTGATCCGCGCAAGAAGCCGGCTCTACCTAATACAGAAAACCGTAAGGTCGTTCTACCTACGGGCCCTGCCTCCCTTCCTAGGTTCGGCGTTTCTTGCGGGATGCCACCTAAGGATCTTCGGGGAAGGTCGTTTCACCCCCTTGGATCGTTGAACGCCTGCCTAATTGACGTTCCTTAATCAGAACGTAATAATTAAGCCCCGTCGATTACTCGTTTCGTTAACACATTTCACCGGTTTCATTGATAGAATACTTTGTATAACGATTGTCGTTATGTTACATAGAATGGTATAGTCGGTAACCGATACACTAAGGATATTTGTTGTAATGACTGATGGAAGTTTTCATGGAGCGATCGATGCATTAATATATTTGGTAATTCGAGTGATAAATCGTAGGTAGGACGAGACGTGTCATGAATTAATCTTAGCGATGCAAACGGCACTAGTACTCGACTTTTCTGTTTCGTTTCATTCCGTTCGAGCACGTTCCTGGCGACATATTAGGCTACCTGAAGCTAAGTGGCTGCCTGGTACAGTCTATATACTTACCTGGGCGTACGATTCGTTCTGGGCAAGTCTCTCCCATAGATCCGTAGGAATCTAATGCGAATATTAAGTGAACGATCCTCGGAGATGATGGTATCCGTTATTCTTCGGCATAGTTTGCATGCGTTCAGTGGAACACGTACTCGTATTCGTGTGAACATGCGTTAGAATATTCGAACAGTAATTTGTTACTGGCCTTTTCCTCTTAAACGCACGCCTTCCGCGTTTCTCTTCGGTGCTCGGGTTATTTGTTACAAAATAAATTATTTTTAACGCCGATGTAGGAACTGAATTCCAAAGAGAAATTTCTTTTGTTATTTAAAGATGATGATATTTTCTATGTCCTTGAATGTTGAATGAATTTTTCATAGTTTTTGTATATACACTTTTTTGTATATATATCAAATAAATCAGTAGTTTAAAGGAGTTCATATCTGGCATCGTAAACAAAGTAACTCTTTCGACTTCAAATATTAAGGATTACTTTGGTATGAATTCTAAATTAAAATATATTTGTAAATTAAAGAAAAAGCTTGTACAAAATCCTGTAGTTTTTAATACACATTTCAGAACTTCGCTAACTTTAAGATCCGTCGTGGCTTTCGCTTGTCCACATATTTATGAGTCCTATTGACACTTTGATACATTAATCATTGCGGCGAGACGATCGTCAATGTTGGCTGATGAGAAATGGTTTCCGTTTGCAGGAAATAACCAAGTTCGAAATCCGAACGCACCGGGTGGTTTGAGCCAGATCGATAATAAAACCCTGCAGTGGTTCGGTGCCACGGTTTCGTCTTCGTTAGTGGATGGAGGACCCATATTGGTATGTAAAAGTGAATCAAATATCATCAACTATTAGCTACTTGTGTACAATTAATTCAGTCATTTATGAATAACTTGTTGTATGTGCTACGTACACGATGAAAAGCTTTTTAAGATTCTGTTTTCAAGAGCTTATATCAGTTATACAGAAGCGGATAGATGGAAGGGCCTTGTGAGAAATTACAGGCGTATTTCTTAGAAGTCTGTACCTTCTATTTCCAGAATCGAAAACAAACGAATTCTGGTTTCGTCCCATGTTTCCATTGCCACGTTTGATCTCATTGCTATTAACTTTGATAAGAAACATGCTGGAAATATAATTTCATGTTCAACCATTTTTCATACCCACAAAATCTAAAAATACCAGATTCTTTTCATTTCATTCTATGTTTCCATTAACGTTCAAACTCATTGCTATTACTTTGATAAGAAATTTTTCTAACAATATAATTTCACGTTTAACAATTTTTCACGTACGCAAAATCCAAATTCAAGAATCATAAAAGTTTCTAATTTCCATAAATTCTGTATTCATTATCTGAAACACTTTTTAATTAAGGAATCAGTTCCAGCAATGTATACCATGTGAAATTCAACTTTCCTCTCGTTATTAAGTTTCCATGCGTAGTAACTTCGCACGTGCTCGATCCGAACAGGCAATTTGCACTTCCATAGATGCTTATTCGCAATCAGACTCCGGATGTCAATCTAGGCGCGAAGATTTCTGCTCTGTATAGAGCCGAGCTCCCTCTCTCTCTCTCTCTCTCTCTCTCTCTCTCTCTCTCTCTCTCTCTCTCTCTCTCTCGGTTTCCTTCGAGAAACGCGGTTCCTATGATGTACTTACCGTGCCGACCTTATCTCTATACAGTCGGTCAGATCTTACCCTCGGTGTACGCACGTGCGGATGCACGTCACGCACAGATGCGGTCTGCCTGACCTAACAGAACGATTGAGGGAATAAAAAATGTTGGAATCTTTTCGAATCCCCAAATTCCCAGCATTTCTTTAACAGTTTGTATCCATGTTAACGGTATTAGAACTTCGAGAATAAAAACATGTAAGATACACAGTTAAATTGAATTTATAGAAATGTTTCTTATATTATATCGAATACTTTTTTATAAAACCAATACATAAGCTACATATAATATATATATACAAATACTTACTTCAAACGAAATTGTAAGTACTTCTTTGAAAAGGCCAAAATTAAATCTAACGTGATTTTGATTTCGCTCGAAATAATCTTCTTTATATGTAAGTGGTAAACAAAGGCAACTACGATTTTTCATCTACTTTGTAAGACTCATATTGGTAATTATCAATATATTGTGATCAGATTATGTACATCAGATAGATGTCATCTTTTCAAAAAGTTATCTGAACATCCAGAAATCTTCTTATATGAGGATGCAAACTGTAGTCCTATAAGTGTACATCGGCCTTGTGACTTATTGCGCCGCTATCGGAGTTTAACCCCGTGATAATTCACTTCTTAAACAAACTATTAATCAGAAATGTTGGAACGGTTCGAAGAAAGTCTCAATCCATCTCCGTTTTAAACGTTTGACGACACACTTTTACCGGACAACATAATCGTCGGAGCTAAATGCAGTTCGCGGACAATCGATTCCTCGAATTCGTATTCCACGTAGAGAAATTGGTGGTGCCGAGTACCGGCGTGGACGCCCATAAATAAAGAGTCTACGCAAGGGACGTATTAGCAACGATTATGGTTCCAGTAGCCGCGTAATTTTCGCATAGCGAAACGTCGCCGCGACATTCTCATCCCTTCCGTCGCATTATGCGAGAGAATTATCTACTTACTCCAGAATGCCGAGTACACGTTCCGTGGTAACTGCCGCGTCGCTTTTTCACCTCGCTTTCTCTGACAATTGAAGATTACCATTACTCATGTCGATGCTCCTTTTCAACTACCCGTGCCACGGCCATTTACAGTATATTTAATTATTTGTTTTTTAAAAATCCTATTTCCCCTTTACTCCACGTTTTATAATATTACACATACATATTTCTATAGTAAAAATTTTCAATGTACTTTTTAACTATACTATTATATTTTTACTATATCTATATCTCTATTATGAAAATTGTTCAAAGAACGCACTGTGCTTGTTTCATCAAAGACACTTCGTAAAAGATACGGACAGTCATTCCCTTGAAATAATATTAAACGTCGAATGACAAAAATGCTTGGAACCGTTCACCTTTTAACGCGTTCGCCATCCATCAAGCCAACACACTATTCGCGCTTCCGCGGAACGGATCGGGCAAATTACAACTCGTTGAAGGGGAATTACATAGCTTTCGCGATCGACGATATTATCAAACGGTTATGCCTGTCAAACAGAAGCGTGCGTTCACGATGCAACGTTCCCTGCTCTCGCGTGCGTCCCGTCGCTCGTCGGAGTGAATTACTCCGATCGAGAAAACTGGTACCCTGCGGCGATCCTCCAGTGGAAGAAATTACCTGGCACACTCTTTCATAATACATATTGCATTCATTATCGTTGCGCGGCTACTCTGCTTCCAATGACGCGTATCAATCGGTCGATTTGTTCGCGATAGTTTTCAGAAAAAGTTACTGATCGACAAGGCTTCAATGTTTTTACTTTGGTTCGCGCATGGTCATGCTTGTTATCGATTAATGTAAACAAAAATTTTCCTGGGGGAATGCGAATTTTTATGGTAACAATTTTTTAGACGTTTTAATTAAGCAACGAAATATAATGAAGTATATAAGTATGAAAAAAATGATTCCGTTTTAAAAAAATGTGCTAATACTTTTTGGAGTCACTGTGTATCTGGATAAGGAATTGTTTAATTTTATAATGCGAGCAATTAATAAAGAAATTAAATAAGGACACAAAGTGGCCGTTGAACTGTACAATTTTGGCTAATTAACGAGCCGGTCTTAACTTTTCGGCGGAGATCAAACTCGCAGGTAGACGTCACCGGTACGTGACACGAATAATGTTCTTACAGCTATATCGTTTTAGCGCCATAGACGACGCGTCGATGCATTCGGTGAAATTACAGATGAGCCTCACGTATCCACCTCCGGTCGTAAAAGGAGACACGGCGGAGTTTCTACTCGGTCACACTATTAATTAACAAAAAGCTGATTTCGTATATAAAGGCCGTGCCCAAAATTTCTTGCCAGGCTAACTATACCTTTTAGTTACAGTTATTTTCGTTTGTCCTGATTAATCGGTTTATTATATATATTGTATAATGTTGTTTTGCACGTTACCTTCATGATAAAATGCGATAATTATATCAATAGATGTTAATTTGAATTCTATAAAATCTATTACAGTTGATAATTCCAATTATTTTAAGAATTCTAACAGAATGTTATTCAATTTGATATGATAATCATTGAGTTGGAATCAGTTGTTTGAACTCTATAAAATCTGGCTAAATCAATTATTTCTTGACATTAGAATTGAGCACGTCTTAAGATTTTTGTGTGTGTATAACACATAAATTTATGGGTGGTTGGTTTTTCTGCGGATATTCAATTCATGGATGCTTCCTCTGCATCGTACTTTTGATCTCTTTCTCGATTCGCCGACGATACAACTTCTTGATTACTGCCAGATGTTTCGCGCTTCGGACCTTTCTCCCTTTTCTCTTTTCTCCAAATAAGAGGCCCGAGCTTTTTTGTCCCGTACCAAGGGAATCCTCCTGCGATCTTTAGAACACTGTAGATCAGTGTAACGTGGAATGTGAATAGAGAGAAAACAGCTTACTTGAAATTGATAACAGGATGTTTGAGTAACAATGAAGTATCTCTCTCAATTTAATCCTTTACTCTCAAGAAGTGACTCATGCTCACCACACGTGTTATAAAAGTTATAAAAAATTGTTATATAAGAAACTAATTATTGCTTTAAACATATTATTGATTAAAATATAAAGGATTAATGTCGAGGAATAGAAACCTGAATAATCCTATTCATTTTCGATCTCATTTCAAATTAATAATACAGTGTATAAGAATTAAAGATTGCTTATCCAAAAGATAATAAGACAAATGGAGCTATAATATAATTGATCTAATACATGAATTTCATTTAAGATGTTAATGATTGTTCAAGGACCATGCGAACTGCTTTATCGGTCCCTCTGACTACCTATTATCCAATGAACGCAATCATGGGTCAACTCTGACAACCAAGGTGTCTCATATTTCATTGTTGCCATCAAAGCTGCAATAAATTGCGAGCACAATAACTAGTCTAACGAACGACAGAACAAAAATATCATTTTTGATATATACAATGATACATATATTCTTGAAACATTTCATATTAACCCATTAATGTATCCTATATCAGATTGTGAGTGTCTTTAATTCCGTGTGATCTCGGATCATTCTTATCTTAGCCAAGTTTCCACTTTCTCGAACGATGCAAATGGGTTAAGAAATTAATATCTATTTATATTGATATCACATTGATATTGATGACACATCTTCATATCAATGTATGCAGATGTCATATATAAATATATCAATGATAAGTATGGTATTAATATAATATATTTGTCACTCTCAGTAAAGGTTCAAATATCTCTTCTGAAGACGCTTCATCTACTTATTTTGTGGGACGGTTAAAAAACGAAAGGCACGTCGAGGACAATGAGAGTTAGGCAAAAAAGCGAAGGCGGTGGAAAGAAAGCCAGAGGAAAGCAAAAAGCCTCTGGACGGTATACACGGACGATGGGCCCCGGCGGTGCGGGGGAACAATCGGCAACAATAAAATACGACGGAGCCGTCGCGATAAAGCCACGTTGCCCTGGTCCTCGCGAGTTCTCGCTGGGAATCCGCCAGCAAAAACGCATCGATTAAAAGGCGAAGGGCACGCACCGGCCACCGGGACCAAAAGATACCACCGGCCCATCTCTTGAGAGCAGAATCTTGTACGAAATTCGTGTTCGCTTTCCGGTTTGATAGAAACTTTCCTGGCCTCAGATTTAGAGGTTCCATTTAAAACCGACGCGTCGCTTTACATTACATCAACTCCAACGGTTTTATATGTCTTTAATAAATTCTCGTTGGAAAAA
>SHCU01000125.1:283692-298118 GCA_004307685.1 Ceratina australensis
GATGAATTATGTATTTAGAGGAAACAATGGGAGTACAATGGTGACGTGCTCTGCTTTCTGGATCAGTTGGTAGCTGCGATGGCCTGACTGCGAATTAATTCGCTTTTAAGTACGAGCCAAGCCACGACGATTGAAATACTAGATTAAAAATCAAGTGTATTGACCAGTGACGCGAAATACTAAAAAGCAAAAGATAGATTTTTTCTACGTGACATCGTACATCTAATACGCGGAATAAAGTAATTTTTCTATTACTATAATTAACCGCCGAATTTTAATCGGCATCACCTCGAGTTAGGAAGGTCGCGTAAAATTCCTGGAAGCCGGGGGATAGTCTGACCGATCGATCGATCGGATCCGAGAGAAAACGGGCGTCACGGTTCGAGATCGATCCGGGATTAATGATGCATGCAGCCATGCAGTATTCCGTGGACATGCGGGAGTGCGTGGCGTTAACCCTTTAGAGCGATGCGATGCTTAACTCGACTTCCTAATCGATGGCTCGAAACCGAACCCCCGTGTCAGGTACAAGACGTATTGGCAAATGCATACGCGCAAGATCTTTCACCTTTCCTATCGCGAAATTAAAATAACACTCACGTTCTTCTTTTAAGTAACTTCCCTTATGTTTAAATATTCTTAACATTAAAACTACTGTTTTTTTTTGTATATAGTTAAGAGCAGAATTGAACGTAAGTTATTCAAAATTGTATAACCGTTTCAAAGAGATGACATAGTTTTTTTGAATAGTCAGGTGTTACAAGGGGTAGTTGCATATGTTACATATGCATTTCTCCATTTAAATCATTTTAACTGGTTTGATAGTTCTAATGTTAATCCTTTGCACTCCGAATTTTATTTCAATTTCGTTATCAGTAGATTCCGACGCTTTTAAGCGTTTTAATTGAAACTTATTTTAACTAACAAATAAGGCAATTTAAATAAATAAGGGAAGAAAATATAATGTGTGCGCGACGTCTACTTATTTAGACATGAAAAAATGTCGAGTGGGACTCAACAAAGGAGCTCCTGAGATAAAAACTGATGTCAAGTCACACTCGATATAGGAGTGCAACGGTTTATAAATATTATTATTATAAATATTATTCATCATCAATATAAATATCATTCATCAAATTTTTTCAAAAAGGGACATATAAAGGCGGATTTATAATAAATCAATTAAGCTTCGCTTGACAACATCTTGGAAGGATTGCATCATAAGTTTATTTTCTACGTGATTTACGAGGATAGTGTAATAAAGTCATTAAGTTGATTTAAGAAAGGACGTGAGTCAACGAACAGGTTGAACGGTCTCGAAGCGATCTTTTATTTGTCGGGCGCAATTACGGTTGGAATCGTTTCGGAGGGTCGATACGAATGTGGCCAATCATTAGTGGGGTACACTCGGTACGTGGGCAAGGGATCGTTCAAACGAAACGACCGCGATATGACGTCTCTATTCGGAGCACCGAAGGACAACGTTATATAATTGTGTGCTTCCGTTTCAGGGTACTGGGGCTACCATAGACAGGGTTCCTGTCAAGCTGGCTTGGGCGGTGCTATGTCCAAGGTAGGACCAAAAATAGATTACATTATATTTATTTATTCTAATCGATAGATCAATGTCTTTTATTATTACTGCTTATGATACTTTTCTCAGATAACCCTACAGATATCTTTCACCTACAAATGAGATTTTGGTGTGTAAAATACAAAGGAAATAGTTTTATTAAAAAGATCAATGAAGTCAACGTAGAGATACATACTAGAATAAATAATGACTGGAAATACAAAATAACATTTTTAACATTAAACCTTATCTACATAAGATTGGAACTTAAGAAAATTGGTTTCACTGCTTTTGACTTGCTAGATGAATTGAAGAATTTTTACATATGTCGTGCTGTCTAACTTTGTTACGCTTTCACCGATTTTCATGAAACTGCGTAACCTTGTAAATGGGTCTATCATGTCGCAGTTTCGTAAATCACGAGAGAACCGAGATCGGAAACAGCCAGAGGGTAAGGAATTAAAATTCAGTCTTGGGAACTATTGAAGTCAACGAGTGAGTCCAAATACGAGATTTCCCTCTTTCCAGTTCTGACTGTTTAAGTCGCTGGCGTAAACACAGAGAGATATAAATACGGTAACCCCACGTGTCCTGCCACGTCCTGAAAGAGTTAAGAGGCGACACGAGGGGTCGGCGAAACCCGAATATGGCCAGGAATGTGAATTCCAGCCTTACGCACCTCCCTGGCCATTCGTATTCGTGGCGAGGCCCGGCGCTCTTCCTATATAATACGATTGTCTTGTCGAAAGCTCGATTTTCTGGTTCCGCTCGGGAGATCCTGAGGACCGATCGGCCCTCGTAGGCGTCGACCCGTGGCCCTTCTTCCCTTTTTCCTTAACCGATCACCGGACTCGTGCGCGCAACATGTTGCACCTGCCTTGATACCTTCTTCGTGGCCCGGTGTCGCGATAAGTATCGCCTCGGGGGCTATAGGTACGAATTCGAAATTGGTGGGTACCGTGTCAGCGGTTTATCTCTCGAGTCCCGGCGTGCAGGACAATGCTTACGTACGTGAAACCTATGAAGAATTCTTTTCCTCGATGGACGAGTTCATTCGCTCGGGAAAAATATTTCAGATTGTGTAAGGCCTTACGTAAAATTCATCGTGACGTCTATCATGTACAATTATATTAAAAAATGGTAAAATCACGTTAAATTATTAGAAATTCCGCGTGATTCAAGGAAACGAATATTCGTATTGTTCTTACTTCTCTGTAACTATAATTTTACCTAAAAGTTTATCTCTTCAAATGTTGGACATGGTTTCTCATCAGATTCTTTAAAATTATGACTCAACCTTAAGGGTTTCACCGATCTCTATCGACAGCGGAATAGATATGTACCCTGAACTCCATATGAATAGAAAGATCATGTATCCACAATCTGACCACAATCATTCGTTCCCGTTTCATTTCTAATCTCGATCTCGTGCTTTCTCCTTCCGGGACCTCGTGACCCAAAGACCGATCTAATCTTAAGAGAAGAAAACCAGGATTTCCGGTTGGTTCCGAGCCGATGGAACGACGCGCAGCGTTATCACCGGCACGGGACAGTTTCGATTGCCGAGTTAAGAAATAGTGGGACAATTTCGCGGCCACTCAGTTATCTCTCCGTGGATGTATAATTCAGAATTGTCCGGCTGTATGGTAGTATGTTTAATGCATGTCGCGGTCCGTGGTCTAACTTCGACTCGCATTCAATGTTAATACCCCACCTCCGCGATACGAGCGGTCAATCGTGTCTTTTACCCACGATCCCGAGTCGTGGAGCGACGCTGCAATGATTTTAGGCAAATTCGATTCCCCCTCCTCGCCCCGTCTTTATTCGCCGATATCAAAGTCGTGCCAACAGTTGCATTTTACTGCGACGATTATTGTAAATTCTCGAGATATTTTATTTTTAAGAAGTTAAGCGCGAATATTATTTAATTCACTTTCTTATGTTCTACGAAGATTTACGAGTTTATTATACGAGATTAGCGATGTCATTTAAATGCATGATTGTAGATGCATGTAGCTGATTGAGATTTAAAGCTTTGTAAGGTATTTTATACAAAAATTTTTTTACATTATGTTTAACTTATACATGTTTTGTGAATGTGTTTCATGCACAATCTTATGAGCTGTTTTTAATGACTTGAATTATTTTATTTATTAATATAAGGTTCTCCTTGTAAAAAGAAATCTTATCAGAACAAAGTATTTATCCCATCGTATTATTCTTCGGAATACAACACGCACGTATCACGTTCGATGGAATGAAGAACTACATTCAATTGAATCACAGAGAGTGAAGTATTTTTTCATGAACTATTTTCGTTCCGCTGGTCGACGCGGTCTAGAAGAATCCCCGCGTGCACTAAATCTCAAGACCGGTGATTTAGAAGGCCCCTCGATGCCATTCAATACGCAATCGAACATCGATCTCAGCGTTAAAACGCCGCTCCCGGTATATCTACCTGTGTCGTGGCTGGTTCCGCGCGTTATCCCCCGATCTACAGAGGATCTAGTCAAGATCGATTGATACCCGGCCGATATCGATCTAGACGATTTCGAACGCGATCATCGATCCTCCCATTTGGCGAACGAACGCTTAAAGCCGCCTCACGTTGGGACGAAAATAACTCTGGGGAGGTCCTCTCGCAAACTCTTCCAACAGCCTCCCAAGAAAATAATTTTAGCTCGATACAGATTTATCGTGAATTGTTTTAATCAAATTCTGTTCCAGCAGGGATTCATTTTCTTTTATAGGTGTGTGTATCATTAAAAACAGATTTGAAAAGATCGTAAAGAATTTGAACAAAGATAAAATTTATATATTCAATAAATTCATGTCTAACTTTAATAGTAAGCGAAACGTTTCCCGGCACGAAGTATTCCTAGGGCAACTCTGTCGACTAGATTCTGTTCCACCAGGGATTAATTTTTTTTTAGAGGTGCGTATATTATTAAAAGGAGATTTGAAAAGATCGTAAAGAATTTGAATAAAAATAAAGTTTATATATTCAATAAATTCATGTCTAACTTTAATAGTAAGCGAAACGTTTCACGAGACGAAATATTCCTAGGACAACTCCGTCGACTATTGAAGCGTCAGAAAGGTTGAACAATTTTTTTCAGAAGTCGCCGGGCAACTTATTGGCCGGGCACATAAATACGCGGAAACGGTGGCATAAATTTCAGCATGCTCCCATACATATTTGAGCGACCGGTTATATTTCAATCTCGAACGGGGGCTTTCTTACTCCTTCGCGGTCCTCGCGATCGGCGCCGCGCCAGGATCCAGCTCGTGCCGGTCGTGTTTCGTGTGTAGACCGCGTTCGCCATTGTCTCGATTGCAAATTTTTCGCGTGTAGAAGCATCCCGGCCAGCGCTACTCCATAGGGGGTACATCGTGTCGGTCCCCCTTTTGCCTTCGCTGCGCTACGTCTCCCCGCCGTCGCCGTCCTCGTCGGTCTGCTTCTGTTGTCCCGGCCGTGTCGTACGAGTTCCCTCGACAAATGCACGTATTTGCTTGGCTACCGGTTCGCTAATATCTCCGCTGTAAAACCAGCGCAACGAGCTTGCAAATTTTCGTCGGCCAGCCGAACGAATTTTTTGGTAGTTTCCTGAATAACATTCGAATCCTTTCTAATTGCTAGTAAAATATCTAATAACGTGATCGTTCAAAATTCTTTTCTGATAATCGCTCTTATTATTATTATAAGTTTTCATTTATAATAGACATTTATTGAGCTACGAATTAATTATTCTCACTATTCGTCCAGCTACGTTGGCTCATCACGTATTTACAAAAAAGTATTGAAATAATGCTTTTGTGTACAGTAAACGAAAACAGGTAATCAGTATAAAAAACATAACTTCATTTTCTAAATTCCTAATGATTTTACTTGTATAGAAAAAGATAGTATGATATCAGATTCCTGATTTGGTTGTAATTATAAGATTTAACATCAATTTCTGAAGCCCATAACAAATACTACTTGAGTCGGTTATGTCGAATGCGTGAGAATGCATGCAACCTCTCAGTATAAGGTACCTACGTAGTGGCGCCAGCTCGATGCTCTGCACTTTGGGGTCCGCTCTTATTTACCGTCGCGCAGAAATGTTATTATTTGTGAGCCAGTTTCCGAGCCGATTCGCACGCTACGCGAACAATGGACCCTCCTCGTCGGGCCGACGATGTCAAACGTGCCACCGAGTCACGTGTGTGCACGCCCTGCGCGCCGCGATGCGCTCTTAGCCGCACGGGTGCAACAACCGTGTCTTTCTGTCCCGGTGCCAACCTCGGAAATCCTATTATTATCAGACTTGCGAAGCTGCAAAAGTAAAATCTTCATGATATATAAAAGTCTACTTTAATATTATTTTTATCGAGTGGTGAGGTCAAAAGAAATAGAGCAAACCTCTAGTCTAACGGAACCTTTTCAACAGCCACTTCATATAATATCTACTTATTTGTTTTTTAAGTCAGTCTTAACTTCTCATTTATCATCTTCCTGAATTCCTTGCAATTTAGAATGTGGCCTATGTTCTTCTCTGCTCTACATATCCAGCACTTCATGTCTGCATACCCTTTGTTGCCTGGTTTTTCTACATTCCCACATCTTTCCCCATCGCTTTATGTCTCTCGAGATGAGAATTAGAATAGTTAGTACAAAGTACAGTTAGTACAAATGACAGAAAACAGGATACACGCTTGACCGTAAATATGATGTATCTATGGTAGAAAAGTTGTCATAATCATTCGTATTTACTCTTACAATTACTGCAACGTTTAATGCAAGTGCATCGACTCAGTAGCATAAACTCTATAAACTAGGGGAATTACAGCTCCAAGTGTATCGTATGTAACAGTGGTTACAAGTATCGTCTCAAGAATCCTAATGCAGCAAAGATTACTTATCAGAGTGCAATGAAAATGCATTCCTATTATTTTTCCTAGGCTTTACTTACAATTCTCGTATATTCGTGCACCATACGCAATCATATTTTAGGTGCTTTACCGCGCAATTCAGATTTTAATTTGATAGTCGGGAAAATGCGATTGAAATTATTGGAATTGGAAGTTCAGTGCTACACGTAATTTACACATAGTATCTAGTAACATAAAACAATTTTTGTACCGTGAAATTATATTTGAAATATTCTCTTATGTTACGATTTCGAAGTGTTATTTACTCCAGTGAAATGTTGAAGACTCTCGAGTAGATATGGATGAAGAATAAAGGCAAGATTTCTCTGCTACAGAACAGAGGAGGATACCTTTAAGGTTGTACGAGCCATAAGGCCTCAGAGAGAAGTTTAAGAAATCGAATAAAAGGACATGTTCAATGCTTGAAGTGAAGCTTCAAGAGTAAGATTTATAAAATTTGCAACTTTATTCAACGTGTTTTTTTAAGTCACGTACAATGTCAAAGGAGTCAAGTACGAGTAAGCGTGATCTTTATCCGGAATACCGGTTTATATGAAAATTTTGCAACGTTACTAATTTCTATGAAATACTGAAGTCTCTCGAGCCGGTTCGGATGCAATCGGCGCTGAACAAGAGAAGAGGATATCTTCAATGGTACGATGGTAAAGCGCGAATATGTGACAGGCCGGCGGCACCGCGCGCGGATTCCCTGGTTTCGTTCCGGCGTGTCTAGTTTCGTTTTACTCTGCTTATCATGAGAAATGGCGGCCGTTTATAAAACAATGCAACCGCCTAGGAGAGGAGGACGAGGAGCGGCGCGTAGGTGGCCTCCTCGCAACGCTGGCCGACGGTGAACACGGAACACGGTGACAGAACGAAATGTCCGTGCCTTAAATGGCCACCTGAGACTACCCTGTCGTTCCTACTATTCCTCCCGGCTGCCGTCGTCGTACCGTGTCGCAAACGTGCCCCTTTCCTTACCTTCCACTCTCTCCTCTTCTTACCGCCGCCGCCGCCGCCGCCGCCGCCGTGCCGCCGCGTGTGTTACGCGCTTCGTACAACGCGTCCACGTAACGGCCTTTCCGCCTCACGTTCTCAAACCGTGAATCGATTATTTAATTTCATTCCTCGATTTCACGAAACTTACCGTATATCAAAATTAACCCTTTGCGGTCGAGATGACAATACTTGAAAGTTAACCAGTTAACTGCGTTCGACGTGTGCTACACGTCATTCTAAATTTCTTTTGATGAACATTGATGATCTGTTTAAATACAAAGAGACTCGTATAAAACAATTGATTTTATTATAACATCGCTCACATGAATGAATGTAGCTGTTGGAGTTTATTGAATTAATTTATAGCATTCAAAGTGTTAGATTTTTTATATATTTAAATTAGTAGAAGTTAAGATTTCTAAAATTAAATTCCGCACTTCAAGGGTTAAGTCATGGCGCATTTCGTTATCAGCATCTGTTACGAAAATACGATTACGATTTTCCCAACACAGGATCGGATCTTAATTGCGAAAAGATTTTAATATATTATTAAAACAATAAATTAGATAAATTAAATAATTTTTTAAAAATAATATTATACAAAAAATGATACATAAAAACAATTATTTCTTTGATCATTTCACGGTGTAATATATAAGTTGTGTTTTCGAACGATGCAAATGGATTTAAAAAGGCTTGTAATAATCGCGATGGAATCTGTAAAAATTCGTTTAACGAATGCTTGCACGCTTCGCTATTCAATTGGATTAACTGGCATGCAGATCCGCGTATTAAATCGCGGTAACAACTGTTCTCGCGCATTCAACGAGCAATCGTATAACTTTCCCCTTCGTTCGCATCTCCGCCTAATCTCCGGTACGGTATTTCCGTATTTCTCGTTCCCCGTTGGATTCTATCGCGAAGCAATGCGTTCTATGCGGCGACGCGACGTGCGCCCGCGCGTGGGCGTCGGATCGCACGCGTAGGTGCACCGCGAGAACGTACGTCGACATTGTTCCGCGATTAACACTTTGATCCCGGCGATATTTAAGCGGAATCTCGACACAGACCTTCCCACGAAGGTCATTCTGGCTATCCAAGAAACCTGGAGATGAATTCGACGAATGCAATTTCTACGATCCGAATCGTTTCGATCCGCTGGACGAATAAAACCAAATCATTTCTATTTAAATTAACACTTTGACGGCCGCACGTTTCGGAAAAAGAGTTGCGCTGGCTGCCGGCACATTTTGTCAGTTTTGTGACAAACTGGCAGGCTTCATCTAATGATATTTTTTTTATGCTTTATAGACGACTCGAAATTTATGTTGGACACGGTCTGCGATGAGTTTCATCTTGTCGAATCGGTCTTGACAATTTTCGTTATCGTTGAAATGCCAGTGTCTCCATATTTGGCGAAATTTATTTCTTGGCATGACTCTTCCGTAAATTGGTGTGCTGATTCTTTTCCTGACCTTTTTTTACTAATCCCATCAGAATTATTAAAGCGAGAAGTTTTTTTCATCTCCTCAACGTCTGTATCCGTCCACTTCCTATCTTTACTTTCTTCAATATCAATTTGGCTCGTGAACTCACGTACACGTGACTTCGGCCGTCAGTGTTAATAATGTATCAAGAGCAAGTTAAATTGCAATTGAATTAAAGAGATGTTCGAAAAGAAATTACACGGAGAAATTGAACTCTCGGAAATCATATGAAAAAATGTTCCACTTCGATTCACGGTCTGATTTCATTCATGATATTACCGAGTCTCAGCGAATTCAGCTTCCTGCGATCGTTCACGTGCCAAGGCTTGATTAATATGTATGCGAGATAAAGTCTTTATTACCGTTGGATCGCCGTTAGATAAGGCTGCATGAATCACACCGTTACACCACGTGAAACGCGCATCGCGTGCTACTCAAATATTCTGTTAATGATTCTGGTGTCATTGTTAGCTGCAGATATAATGGCACGCTGAATTTCAACGTGTAGCATTGATCACCTTGATCCTTTAGCATGCTGCAATAGTTTCCTTCTTTAACTTATTTCTGTATCTTGTTTCATTTCTCAGTGACTGGATTTTAATTTGGCAATTATCATATTAAATACATGTATCCTATTAATGCAGTTAGTAGCATATATTTCTTATCGTTCGATTCATTGAATAATTCGCTTACGTGGTGCACGTTACGTGCGAGCTTACGAATTGAATTTTTCTCACGCGCTTCGCCAAG
Source organism: Ceratina australensis (assembly GCA_004307685.1). NCBI lineage: Eukaryota > Metazoa > Arthropoda > Insecta > Hymenoptera > Apidae > Ceratina > Ceratina australensis. Next base: position 293,416 of record SHCU01000125.1, read on the forward strand.
TGGTATAAGATTGCGCGTGTCAGGCGAGTAAAAGTACCGTGAAAGTTCCCCTGTGTCACATCAGCCGGGAATGAGCGATACGCAGGTTCGGGCCACGATACGGAGGTATGTCAATGATCTCAAGTGGCACTCCAGTAGCCGATGGATTAATCGAGTGGAGAATCAGGGAAGTGTGCGAACGCGAGCATTCTTCATTGATCATCGAACGCGATTGTGACACGTTCTTGATTCACGTTACATGGTTTTAATCTAGCATGCCTCGTGTGATGAATAAGCCAGTGTAACGAATAGTTGCAGGATGCTACATTAATATGCAGGCTTGCGTAATGGGTTGCGCATTGCGTTTATAAAGATCTTAAACTATGTCTAAGGATTACTTTTTAATGATCGCATTTGTGATTTGCATGTAAGTGGCTTTTAATGAACGCGTATTATAACTGATTGTACACGCTGCTTCCGGTATTGGGAATTTAAATCCATTAGTTCGACATCAAAGACGTGCAATGTATAGAATATAATAAGTAGACTGCAGTTCACGCATAAATGAGAATTGAAAATAATTTGAAGAGTCGCAGCATGCAACGACGTAAAGACATCAATTTTATTTTCATTTAAATCCACACGAATGATACTTGCCCACTGAATACATGGAATCAGTTTTTGATTTGATGTAAATATCAAGAGAAACAATTCCTTCGGAGGCGAAACTATTTGAAGCTTGCACTCCGCGTCTCATCGATTTCTATTTCGATTACTTCACGCATTTCATTCCAAATATGTTGTCTCCGCGCTCGCCGAAGTGACAACCGCGTTCCTCGCACTTTTCCTAATCGTCGAAGAAGCAGTTCGGCGCTTGTCGGTGTTGGCATCGATTCCATACCGGTCGATCAGCAATTTTTCCGCAAACAGAGGTAGAAGCGTACGATGGATCGCGAAGGCCACGAAACCGATTTAAGATGCGTGACGCGCAACGTGCTGCAGCTAGCATACATGCAACGCATAGATACACGCGGATTTACACTATCGTTCAAAAGTATCTAAACTTCCTCGGTTGTAAAACTAGGATAGAATTTTATTTGGTAACATCTTCAGGAATACACTTTTATTAAATACTTAATTAATCAATAATGAAATGAATAATTATCAATAATTGTGTTTCATTGACAGGTGTCGTACATTCAATGTAGCTTATTGAATGGATGCATTCTTGAAGTTGAATCATTTTTGTAGGGACTGCCAAATAAAGTCAGTACCACAAATAACGGCAGCCTGTCTTACTAATGTTAATTACACTTGATTATAATTGTGCTTCATTAAGTATTATTGAATCGAATTAATTTGTATAAAGATTCTCAGTTTAGTCTTTGTTACGTCGCTTATTACAGCCAACTGTCACACCCACGTGACACGCTCATTGTCACAAGTACTTATTACTAATAGTATAAAAAAATGGAAAATGTCCAAATACTTTTGAGCGGCAGTGTACGTGTGTTGTATACAAGTCGCTGATTTATCGCGTCTCGGGCTCGTGCGCGCGATCCTTTCCGTCCTTTATCTCGCACCATTATCTTTTAGATTGGAGAAAAATTGAACTTTCGTGGGTGCGTCCGTTTCCTGGTTGCACCGCCCGCGGCTCGGAAAAATCGTGACTCGGTAATCATGCTCGTTGGCTGCCTCGATCCCGTGCGTGTCTATCCCAGATACCTTACCGTATAATGGTACACCGATAGATAGCGGCGCGCGTATTGTCTACACATTTTTTCAATTAAAAACAAATTCAAGATGATATCTCTAACTGGCGTATAAAAAATAAATAAATCTGTATAATTGATCCGATTTAAAAATCAATCTCAACGAGCGTGAAATGCTTGAATGAAATGCCAGTGAATCTGATTTATTTCTGAGGTTAATGGTACACTCGCGGTACAGGTGAAAGAAATCTGAAGAAGCCCATTACAGGTATATAATTTGTCTGATAAAAAGGAGCTATCGTAAAAGCTCCGAACGTTTAGTTATTTGACGTCGATTAATTTCTCTAACGGCACACCTTTCTATCTGTTTCAGAACGGTGAGAGGCTCTTCATCGGGGCACCGGGCAGTTGGTACTGGCAAGGTAAGATCGTCCTCTCGATACTTATTTAACTCAGGTCTACGATTAGACTTTTAAATACGTACTTCGTTTCCTAGATTTCCGTTTAATCGAAATAGTTGGAAATCTAAAATTGTATAGTATCACATATAGTGGTAATGCTACTTTTGATAGTAATAGCTAGTAAATAAATGGTAGATTGCATTTCAGTTTTGTTGTATTAGAGCGAAATAAGTTCTATCCAGATTATTATAGATAGACTATTAAGATTGACCATAATCGTCCAAGAGTTTCAAATAGATATAAAAAATGAATAAGAACTTATAATCGAATCACCCTGATTCCTTTATATCAATTGGGCTTGTATAAAGTCGAATCCTCCTCGCGCCCACTAATTGAACAGTGTCTGGATTGAAAAATATAAAGATCGAGCTTTAATAACGCCTGGGGAAATGCAACGATGCGAGTGGTCCAGCTACTTGGGTGGCATCGAAACTTTCACATGATTTAGAGGTTTTCGTTGGACGATTCCAGGTCAAATGTACTCGATCAGCACCGCTATGAGGTTGAAGTTCGTAGCGACGATGTTGTTCACCCCCGAAGCAGAAGGTAACGCGTCGTACTTGAAGGCGTGCCATAATCTAAAAAGTGTCGACGTGTCTAAAACCATGCCCCGATTCAAGCGCCTTTAATCAACAAATTAACAACGTTGCTTGTCACGCTCAGAGACCAAGTACCGCAGGAGTTCAATCCAATTGTTGAGAATACCCCTTTGCTTTCTAAAACGCTTGACTTGACACACAAAGACGTTAATGAAAATTGATCGAATGTAACGACGATGGAGATCAATTCGAGAGATGAAAATATGTACTCGTAACATCATGCCCTCTCACTTGCCTGGCCCATTTAATTAATCCCCAATTACTTGCGTATTCATCTGACTTCCGCTCATGCCAATAAATCGCGATTAACTTATGTGATTAACAATTTGATTGAAACGTCGAATTAGTATCCATTAGATGAATATCAGAAATAGAAGATCGAGGAATATTGTCCGACAGACTAATTTGCAATTAACGTGTAATCTCGTGCGCTTGAGAGTTTTTTAAGAGGCGATGCCTCCTCCCCCACAGTGATTAATATCAGATTGATGATTAATGCAGCGTTACTCATTAATTGCTGCCACCGTGGTAGCGACGTTACAGGTGCAGGTTACCTCGTAGTTTCGCGTTGTATAACCGCAGCTACGAAAAAATAAATGACAGTGTATAATAACTTTTAATTGAACTTAAAAAATCGTCTGTTGCCACATTAGTTGCCTAGTAGTAGCAATGATTGAAATAATCTCAATGTCGCTGTATTTAGATTAATCGTTACGACCCGGCTTTTATGATTTCAAGTGTGCATTATTACTGCAGTTTTCTGACTACAATTATACACGTAATAAAATAGTTGATATTTTACTGTTTTACATTTTTAATATGCGCTATTTCAATTGAGCCTGTCTTCTATGCTGTCGTATCATTTCCGATACGGAATATCGCGGAGATATTCAGGTACAAGTTTCGTGGGTCACGTCGTAGTCAGAAAGCAAACGTGTTTGGGAAAGTATGTGTCGGGGAATCGCAGGTACAACTTCGTGATTGACTCTATCGATTGGTTTACAGGCCAAGCGTTTTCACAGCCGTTGAACAGCCGGGCGAGAGTAATGTACACGAAGGAAGGGCCGGCCACTGAGGACGATAGCTACATGGGTTACTCTGTCACGACCGGGGATTTTATTGGAAACGGTGACAGCGGCACCGCCGTCGGCGTACCTCGTGGCTCCGATCTCCTCGGCAAGGTATGCTCATGAAATATTAACGGGGTAATTGTAAGGAAAAGAAGAGGCCGGGATCGGAAATTAATTCGCCGTTAGAGAAAGTGCCTGAGAAACCGTTTCTCTTCGAATGATCGTTTCGACTTCTTTTTGTCACGACGATAAAATATCATCATCAGACGGGTCGCAGTGTAATAAGTGTATGAAGTGAGAAAATATGTTTCGGATAAATATCTCTTTGGATTGATATTCCAAATTGATTTCCATATTCTTGAAATGGTCGTTCCAAACGCTTCTCGTTACGAAGATAACATCGTCCTCAGACGGATTCGTGCACAATAGAATACGTCTGAGGGTAAATTCAACAGATATGCTTCGGCTCAATCTCTCTTCGCATCAATGTTCCAAATAGTTTTCTAAATGCAAATTTAATTTCCTTATGAATGCATAAAATCCAATCAATTTCCCTCCTCCTGAGAACTGGGATCAACGGCACACGTGTTCTTGACACTGATTTTACATAACAAATAACGTTATCACGGATCTACTGAATATATAAGACGAACAAGAGTAATCGTTTACTGCAGGTCATCCTCTTCACTTCGAACATGACGAATCCTCGCAATATCACCGGGGAACAAATGGGTGCTTATTTCGGTTACGCCGTTGCTTCCGGTGATATCGACGGCGATGGGCTCGACGATCTCATAGTCGGTGCGCCTATGTACACGGTGCCGGATAACCCGGAAATGACCATTGAAACCGGAAGAGTCTACGTGATCTATCAAGGCAGCG
>SHCU01000126.1:0-17887 GCA_004307685.1 Ceratina australensis
GGACGAATCTTTTTCTAAAGCTTGCAAATCGTGGAATTATATTAAAACAGGGAAATCAGTTCAAAGCTCAAATATTAATTATAACACCTTCACATTGTTGGGTTACCAACGCATTTTAACTTAAGATAGGTTCTGTTACTTTAGATTGAACTGAGTCTTAGTCGTGTTTACGGTAGGTTTAGTCAACCTCCCTTATTCATCCTGACCGTTGTCCTTGCCGACTCATCCCAATCCCAAATATTCCTGCTCCTACTTGTTTTTCACCATTTTCCAACCCTAATTTTTAGCCATTTTCTTGCTAGATATAAGACATACGGTACACGCTGAATTAGACCAGATTCTGCTGAAACAGTCTCTACGTGCGCATCTTGCTGTAGTGAATAAAGCTACGAGTCTCTATTAGGTGTTGATATCCTCAACCGGAATCCAACAACATCTTTCCATACAATTTTTAGCAGTTCTCGTTTAATCATATTCACAAAATATTTACGAAAAATGTTATTCAATCTATAAATGACGACTTTTTACGTAGCCTGTACACCTGTGGAATTATGATCGGGAAGCCCAGTTCACGAGAACCCGTGATTATTCTAATGCAACGATCGGAATCGGATCTCGTCTTAATATCCATCGTCGAGTGGCTTACAAATTGTATTCGCAATTTTCATGAGCCAGCCCCTCCAGCTTCCTTCCCACAATTTGGTGTTTCGTAGTAAAAGCGAGAACTCAGCGAGAAATCGTAACGATCCCGTCGGATATAGGGAGGGGAACGAGGGATAGAGAGGCTTTTTATCGAGACTGCGGGGCCGATTATAGGATCCAAGTGTCGAGTGGACCATTAAATCGTAGCCCGAGCAATTACATCCGATCTACTCGCGTCTGATGATGTTGACTCAAGCCACTAGTTGTTCTCTCGGCCTGTTGGCTCTCATCAAAGATGCCGTTTATTATTCGCGAACGGCTACGGTCGATTAGTCGAGACTCGGGGATCACGCGACACAAGCGTTTATCGAGTGCTTTAAGAAATCGGTCCAGAGACTTTGTAGATTAAACGTGGTGCATTAGTCGACAGAGGGTTCAAGCTGTGTTTGGAGTTTAAACGATCGGGTCGCGTCTTGAGATGGACAAATTGGACGGACAAATAATGTTGTCTTTGATTGTACACTTGATATTCATGTTTCCTTAGATCCTCGGAGAAGAGATGTGGCACTGAAAAAGATTCGTACAAGAGAATTTCTGATTAGAGGAATCAGGCTGTCCAATTAATTAGACGTTTCGCTGGAAGCTCGTAGAAGCGTGGCAAATAATATGAAAAAGGCGGAGCGAGGTGAGTATTTAACAGAGAGTAGCTCGAAACGCGGGACTCTTTAATCAGCGAGTAGCGTGAGGAACTTCCTTGACTCGCCTCTCTCCTTTCCCCGCCGCCGTAGCCGCTTGATCCGCTGAAAAAATATTTACCCTGTCTAACCGAGTTTTGGTTGAGAAACGCGTAAGAAATGATTTTATCTCGATGACGTTGCACCCGTAACAATCAGTTGTAATCGTCGGACTGTTAATGAACGGGAAACGCGAAGAAACACGCGCGCGGGCTGTTCGAACAGGCGTTACGGTAAAAAGTTTTCCCGCTCTCGAGGAAACTCTCGGGGATGGTCTCGTTAAAAAGTGCTCGAGAAGTGTATCAGTTATCGAGAAAGGCCTCGAGAACTGGCCGGCTGACACCCGAGAAATCACTTCCCGGACGGACGAGGATCCTCGAGGCTCCCTCGTAAGAGCCGAAGGAGGTTGGCCCTTCGTTTCCCATCGGGCGTCCGGACAAAATTTTCTTGGACAAAATATCGACGCGATCCCCGATAACTTATGACGACTGCCGTTACCCGTGCTCTCTCCCTCTCTCGCTTCGTCCTATCGACCACTTCTATGGTGATTGCCTTTTGTTACGGCTGAATAGCGTCTGTGGGTGCTCGACTCCTGGAGCAGCCGGCCGCCTATTTCTGCACGCTCCCTTGCACCCTTTGCCACCAACGGGTCCCGCGGGTAAAATGGAGCTCCTTCCTGTCGGCTGTGTCCCACTCCCTCGCTCCCCTTTGGCAAGGACAACTTCTTTTCGACTGAAACTGACCGCAGCTGAGTAGGCAGCGGCGACGGTTGCACGGCCCTGCGGAGAAGGGAGCCGAAAATGGATTTTCACTTGAAAGATCGCCGCCAGAGGAAATTATTGGTATAAAGTTTTAGGCCCTCGAGCGAGTACTCGGAACGCACTCCTCTCGCCTGGCTCCCTCCTTCCAGCCCCGGGGACTGTTATTTTTATTGCGGCAAGATTACCGGGAGGATGTCACCCGCGCTTCTTCCCTCGGCTTCGTTATTTTAAAATTATTTTATCCCACCCGGATCAAGGTATTTTCGAAAGATCCTCTCTCTCTCTCTCTCTTCCCGTTTCAATATCAACCGTCTTCTCGTCCGTTCGGTCACACTTTTATCAACTTGTTCGTTCCGAGATTAATGAAGATATCTTCGGGGAACCGTTTTTGATCCTAGCCCCCGATCGACGGCCGATTTGTATCTCGGCCGGTTGATCGATAACCGCTAGCACGCGTAACCGTTGTACCGGAATATTTTGATATTTTCCGGCGGTACCTCCGCTCGGAAAACATCCGTCGGGTTCGTGGGGGCGGAAAAATTCTCTGTAAAAACATTGCCCGAGAGAAAAGAGTAATCGGTAGGGAAATATGCAGCCGAAGGGTGACTCGATCGATCGGCGAACCCGGTTAATTTTCAAATTCTATTTTCGTTTGCTTTCCTACGTAGTTTTCCCGCGTACGTACCGTACCGTGCCGTACGTGAGCGTCCGAGAGAGCGACCGGCATTCCTTTCAGGTGCGTAACAAAATTAAATTCTCCGACGACGGATTGGTAACCACCGCCGGGCGCGCATTCTTCCGCGCGCGCGGAAAAACTAATTGCACCGCGCGCACCACCGGCTCGTCTTCAATGAATTTCTCCCGGGCCCATTATTCAGAACTACCTGGCTTATCGCCGTCGCTGCTGTCGGACACGTCTGTCACCTCGCGGGAGGCCTGTTTTCTTTTTTCCTTGAATTCGACCGTGGGACACGAGTCCTGCGCTCGTGTCGCGTCGTCTGCGTGGCAGATATCGTTGGCCTTTACTACTTGTTTCTCTTTATATGGTTTTCGCCGTTTTAAGGAGAACCGCTGTTGCATTGAATTTAATATAATTTTTTTTAAATATGTTTGTACTCAGTTTTAGGTAGTATTTATATTCTCTAGATAATAAGTGAATGAAATGTGGCATACTTTTTTGCATTTTCGCTTGGGAATGTCATACATCGGTCATGCATTTTTTTTCTTGGAATCTAATGTATGGAAAGTTTTGAAATCTTGGATGAATGTAGGTAATATATAGACATATAATATATACTATATAAGAGATATTATATAATATATATGTATAAGATAAATGAGAATAGAATATGTGAGAATATTTTCATTCGGATCCGCGAACTTTCAGGTTTTTACCAAATTGGAATTGGAACTCGATTTTCACGATTTTTGATGTTCAATATCTCCGGCTCTAGTGGATGAAATTAAATGACAATTTCAAGGTTTGTACTTCTCTACGAGCAGGGCAAGCCTGTACATTTCCAATTCAATCCATCGATTCCTTCTATTAAAAAAAAATTCATGAAAATCGCGATTTCCGAAGATTTTCGATTCTCGAATAGAACTCTTAACACTTTCTCCGCTATATCTAACATGTAAGAAATCCTGGAAATCATCAGGAATCTACTGCGATATGTGTACATTCTAGAAATTACGCAAAGTTCAAAGTTACGATTTTAACAACATGATAAAACCAGTTCTGCTTTATTTTTATTTTATTTAGAAGAATTTATGCGAGTTCATTTTGACCATACGTGGTAGGTTTAGTGTTAAAAAAGTGATTCGCTCTAGTCTTATATTGAATAGCAAAGATTTGATTATGATTTATGAAGCGTTGGAATAAAAATTTAATAAAAACACGAAGGTCGTCTCGTTGCACGGCAATACTTTGCTCGTTAATAGTTGAACAACGCGGGAGTTTCGCGTCTCACTAGACGTCCTATTGAACCGGCGGAGGATCAGTAGCGATTATCAAGCAACCAGTAGACAGTGTTTATGAAAGTTGTTCGGCTGCTTTTTCCCCTTGAACTTTCGCGAAACGAATGAAATTATTCTCACCTGACGTCCAGCCGCGCGGGATAATTGTCTAGGAAATCTGCTCGAAAAGTTGCGGCCATTAGGTTATGAATCTCGCGGCGCCGGAACCGAATTGTACGTCTAAATAAACAAACAACCCCGCGTTGCTGCCCGCCGTGTGGGATGGGGTGAATTTCCCGGCCGGAGTTCGTTAAAAAGCGAAGTAAAAAAGAAGCGTGAAGCGGGTGTAGTGAGAAATAACCGTTGTTACTCTGCTGGTCATTTAAATATATAATTTTCATTGTACTCCGGAAGAATTTGAAAAAAAATTAAAAAAGAATTAATGATCTCACCCTTCGTTAAGATTTCTTACAATTTTTTGTTCAAGTTCAAGTATCTACGATTTATACGCGAGTTGATTAAAATAAAAATATATTTGATTCTACTGATTTGTGGATTATCGGATCGAGCCGAAGGGTTGAGATACAAGGGTGCGAATTAACAGAGGTGTGGACTGGTTTACGCCGGCATTGATCGCTCGTGTAATACCGACGGTGTTCTATTTTTTTTATTTACCGGCTAGCGCGTAAAAATTTCTTAAAATGTCAACGACGGAAAATTGCTGTTTCCAGCCTTAGTAACGATATAGGTTTCACGTCGCTACAAACAATTTTATAAATCGTCCCAGTCTTTTACTTTACCGGCACTGCTTTCCCCGAAGCACCGTTTAAATTTCGATATCAAAGCCCCAGAGGATTTGGAGGTTTACCGGCGTATTCATTTTTAAGAAAATAATAATTATTAAAATTCGACGGTCGATTAATTAATATTGTTAACGATAAGATGGGAATAAATGGAGGATAGAATATATATTGAAAAAACTGTTTATTACTTTGAGTTTCGTTCTTTTGCATCAAGATAAAGGATTCGCATTATTCATTCGCTGTTGGCAAGCCCGGGACGCTTCGAGCGAAAGTGAAATAAAAAGAACCCAGAGAGAGAGAGAGAGAAAAAAAGAAAAGAAATACAAAAGGTAGGAGGTGGAGCAGGGAAAGGGAGATGAGCAAGCAAAGAAGAAACGAGCAACGACGGCTAACAGCTTCGCGGAGACGTTTAAAAGCAAGGAGCCGAGGCGCGGCGCAGCATCTGCAATTCTCACGTGTCGGGAAAGTTGTCAGCCCAACCAGTTGCGCACATTCTCACTGGCACTTCATCCACGCCCAGGCCTCTGTGCCTGGGTCAAGGTAAAACTTCGCGAGAGGAAACTTAAGGGCATCTTTGAGAAAAAAGGGTGGGGCCGGGGCAAGTTTGTCAGGGAAGTTGCGCAGAAATGTTCCCAGCTTTTCTTTAAGACATCCCCTCCGGAGAGTAAGCGGAAATCTTTTCTTCGCCTCGCGAAATTTTCCCTCGTTTATGCTTATACACCTGCTATGTACAATGAAACCTACTTCTCGGATACAGTTCGCTCCGGGACACAATACCAACGTTGAATTTTTCCTTATCCGATTTCTCTTTCTCTCTTTCAATGACATTTCCGGATGCGAGACCGATTACTTAAGATCGAAAACTATTTACGTGAACTTTTATTTCTCTCGCGCGCGCGAGTTTCGGGGGCTTGAAAAATACTCGACGGCTCTGTTTTTTCCTTATCCGATTTCTCTCTCTCTTTCTCTCTCTCAATGGAATTTCCGGATGCGAGACCGATTACTTAAGATCGGAAAGTATTTACGTGAACTTTTATTTCTCTCGCGCGCACAGTTTCGGGTGGTTGAAAAATAGTCGACGGTTCTGTTTACCCGTTTAAATATTCAACGGCTTCGAAGTGCGCGCGTCGTACAAATTTGATCACGTTTTAATTATATCTATCTGCTCGCTGTCTTCGCGCACGTATTCAAGATAATTCATCGCGCTGCCCGCGCTTCGATATTAATTAAATTTCTCTATCCGTAAATAATTAAACTGGGAATCAGTCGGGTGACAATTTTTAATAAGTTTGATTTTAATGCAATTACGCCTTTGTCATTGCTCCTCTGTCGCGATCCTTTGTCCCGTGGATCCATTCAATTTTTTTTTTTTTCACCTCCCCATTCGCTTTGCCTTCGAGTTTTCCTCATCGCTTTCATCACTTGCGATTTCTATTTTCCGCGCCGGAATTAAATTCAGAGTTTACGTCGGCGCCTTTGAAAATTTCGAATCTCTGTTTTTACCCGTGCTCCGTAAATTTTCAATAACCTTGAGATCGAATCGTTTCATCTCTTATTTATCATCCGCTCGGAATTATTATAAATAACACCGGTCCCAATATCTTCAGCGGTAATTTCAATTCATTAGTTTTTCACAAACTACAACCACGGAATCACGGGCAACCTGAGGTACTCGCTATGCCAACAACCAACCGGATGGCCGGTCGATATCGTTGGTTAACGCAATTCTACAGGTCTTGCCAAAACGGTCGTATCCGAAATAAAACATCGAGAGCCCGGCTCGGTGATGGGCGTGGCTAAAGTGAAATTTTTATTGGGTTCAGCCGATGCTCCGGGCGGCAAATATGATTTTACACCCGTAGGAAATAGCGGGTGCAGTGACGACGAGCAAAATGGATTTCAAAGAATATAATAAAAAAAAAGGGTGAGGGCTCGTGAAACGGATTTTTTTCGAGCGATTCGCTGTCACCGAATCGGTTGTTTGAATCGAATAATTTTGTTTGCCGGTACCGCTCGGATCGTGCCCGTTTGTCACGTTTGTCATCTGGAAAATTTCATCGCCCCGTCGCTGATCGAGTGACTCGCCCGTTACGGACACTCGAATAATCGTACGATCTTACACCATCGCTCGTACATTTTTCAACGATTTAATAAAATAATTTATTCGGGAGATGTATCTCTTAATTGACGCGTAAAAAAAAATTGCAGCGGTTTTAAAATGGACCGGGTGTAATATCTGAAGTGAAGGTGGAACGCGATATAAAATGTAACTACCGAAATAAAAGGGGAGGACGGACGGGGCGCGCGGGTGAGATTAAAGTGGTCGGGTGGTATATTTTAACGCGGTGTCCTAGAGGAGAGTAACGAGACGAAGAAACTTTCTAAATGGCCGGGCGATGTATCACAGTTTTACATAATTGAGTGACAGACGCGCGTTGGCTGTGTCGACCTCGTTGTCGAGTCAACTGTCCGGGCGGCGTCATTTAAATAATTGTCGTGGCATGTTCATCGAATTAATAATGAGCGAGCTTCTCATCCGTGTTTAGCAGATTTTAAGAGCGATCTCGCTCTCTCTCTCTCGCGCGCGTAAGATTCCGAACGGTATCGGTAATTTCGAAAATTACTCCGAAACCGCGGAACGATTAACCCTCTATGAACCGAATTTTTATTTCAACACTAAATTGCCCAAGAAGAAAATTTGAAGAAGTTATTAGGAATATTAATGCAAAATGTTCTGTCGACCTAAATTCAATTTTATACCCCTATGTATATTAACCCTTTGCCTTATGACTTAGATTCTAATTTTGCACGCTCATAGTTGTCGTGCAAGTAAGACGATTTGCTGATAATGGTCCCAATGTCATTGTAAGCTAACGGGTTAAGCTTGTACCCGAGGAATAAACCAAGTATCACTCACCTATTAACCCCTTAACTAGCAAGTAAAACGAAGTTCGTACGAATTTCGCATAAAATAAGTGACGTCTCCCAGACGTCATTGTAAGTCAAGGGGTTAAGATACATGCTTTATTTATTCGTAACTTAAAACAGATCATCAGCCAATTAAAATTCTGACAACGTTAATTCTTCCGAATTAAATTAATACTAGATTGCCCAAAGAAGTCATGTTGACTGCTTTTCAGTTTCAATTAGAAAAAGAATTACGTATAAAATGATACAATTTTTTTCCATAACTGTAAATAATATAAGGAAATATTAAAAATTAATTTTAAGTAAATTTCTTTACACATTAGTTATTCTCTCACAATGAAGTCATTTTAACTTCTTTCGGGCAATATAGGTATATGTTAACTTTCATCCTTTCTAGTGTTAAACCCCAAGAAATTAAAGGAATGAAAAATCAGCAATTATAAACTTACATATGCAGATGAAAGAAAATTTCATTGCAATCTATTCATCGTGTGACTTTCAGATAACAACCGCCTGTAACATTTACACTACCATTTATAAAATCTGGTAAAATAATGATAAATTAGAATGCGACCGGAAAGTTACATAGACCCATAGAAGGTTAAGAGATTGGGGGGGAATCGAGGAAATGCTTCTTCTTTTATCACGTGAAAAGTATCGTGCCAAATTGAACGCGTGATTTAATCCGCGACGCGTCGCCGCTATTTACATCGTAACCGGCCGGCGGGGTGGTTGACAAGCCAATTAAACGTCGACGTTCCATCTTCCGAGCGGGTTCGCTGCTAATCAGGCAAAGAACCAGTCGGAGACGCGAATTACGCTTCCAAAGTGCGGCGAGCGAGCGAGACGAGGCGCAGCGGCAACGTGCCCGACCGCGTTTCTCGCATAATTGCATCACGCGATAGTTCCCGCTGTGTTCGTGTTTGCCTCGGTTTGATCCCATGAATATTAAAATCGGGCCAACCCCCCGGATCTGTTTGCTCCTCGTTACTAACCGATTTAAATAAAGTCATCGGCCGGTATTTTTCCGCGAGAAGAATTTAACGTTTGATATCGCGGAATGAAGTCCCGAGGAATTCGAGTAACAATAGAACGCGCCGGGTAAATTATTTGTAGCTAGAGAACGATTGGCCGAGGATCTCTGCTAAAAATAGAGGGGCGGGCAAAGTTCATCGGGAGTGATCGGCAACTCAGGGATTTCGGGAAATTTTGAAACTCCTCTGTTCTCTATCCGTCTCTCTCTCTCTCTCTCTCTCTCTCTCTCTCTCTTTCCGTCTGATTCGGAGCGATTCTCTTGGACACTATCCTGGCCCGGTGTTGGCTCATCAGTCACACGTGACTGTATAATGTCCATTACACGCGGAACTGGCGAATGGATTAAGCAAATCGGCTCACGACGCGCGTAACATGCGCGCACGTTCACACGCACGCATTTCCGCGTTTGCCTGTGTCCTTCTCCGCCCCCCGTTCCCTCGGTGTGTGCGTGCGCGCACCTGGCCGCGTGTATCGCAGCCCGCAGCACCGGTTGCACCTAGTATCGGCTAGAATTTCCCAAGCCACAATAATTTTAGGTGACCATAAATATCTTTCGGCCGGTTGATAATTTTAGGTTCCCGCGGTTCTCTATCTTAAATGCCTTCACTGCGCGGAGAATAGCCCCGGCCGGTATGCTCGAAAGACGCGAGCACGATTCGCGGCTACGGATCGATTGTTCCTACTGTTAGCAGAAGAAAAATGAAAACTGAGAGTTGAACTCAGGATGTGATGGTTTAATACATGGAAGTTAATAAATGTTAATGTTCCGAAGACTCGCACTCGTACTCACGCTCTCTTTCACCTGATAGAGACCGTATTACACTTCTAAATAATCTTCGAGCTACTAAGGGCCCAACTGAGGCTCACTCTTCCTTTTACCCCTCTCTCTCACACTCTATCATTCGTAACCCATTCGCACGTCTTATTCGCTCATATCAATTCACGCTATTTTATGAAAAATTCCTAACACTACCAATTGCCCCTGGTAGCTGACGCGTTAACCGTTCGGTCGAATACTCGGGGATACTCGCATAATTTCGTACATCGTTAACTGATAAACGGTAGCTTAAACGTATTTGATCCCGTTGACGTTTCTATCCGGTGGGTGAATTCGCTAAATAAGCGGTTAAACTCCCATAACGGTTCAATTATCCAAATTTTATTCCCGGCGAAAAGAGCACATTCCTTGACCTGTTTATATAACCGCGCTCTGCTACCCTCGCGATAAGGCTATTTCAGCTGGAATATTCTTATCTCGTTAGCGATCCTCCGAATGCTTTTTTAATCTTTCCTCCCCGCTCTCTCCCTCTCTCTCTCCCTTTAACAGTATCTGTACAACGTTGAAGCTTGCGCGCACCGTTCGGAATTAATGGGCGCGCCAGGGCGGACGTCGCTATCTTTGAAATTATCATTCAATGCATTCCGCGCGGATATTATTTTTCGGTTATGCAAATAAAACTGTGGCTCCGCTGGGAGCAATATGCGAATTCTCAGGCGCTTGCCGACTTTCACGTATGTATATACGGGAAGAAGAGGAACGGATACAAGATGGAAATATGTATGTTTGATACAAAGTTTTCTTCCGAGAACTTCCGATACGCGTTTCCCCCAATGCATGCCGTAGCGTGTTTACATCTCCTTCTGCTCCTTATAAATAATCATGTCTCCCGCGAAGCAAAGTAACCGATCGAAATAATCGTTGCAATAAATTAAATATAGCTCGTTACATTTTTCTCTGTGCAAAGATTGGCAGGCGTATTCGCGAGCGCGTCGGTCATCCTCTTTACGAGATAACTCAACGTACGCGTTTTTAAAATTGGAACGTAGATTTTTTATTATCAACAGTTCTGTTGGTTGTTTATCAAGAGATCCGGTAGAACGGCGACGAGTAATGAGCCAAAGGCGTTTCGTAACCGTATAAATTGTATCGCGGCGGGTCGGTTCGATGAATCATCTGTTTGCGCGATGTGGAAATAAACAGGATCGCAGTGTTGCGAAAATAAGTCGGTCCGATCTACTTTGAAACGTGTAATTGCTTTACTTCATCGCCTCTCTCGTGTTTTATCGTCCAAACAACCAGTAACGTATTACCGGTGGCAGCAACAAGCATCCTGCGCGACCGGTTCGACACATTTCTGTAGGAGCCGCTGGTAACCAAAAATTTGTCAGGTATAATTCAGTCTCGTTTATCGAGAGAGGGATTATATATAACATAAATCTGTTCGGACGGAAGCAAAATTTAATAGATATTCAATTGTTACCGGCTGGGAAATAAAAAGAATAATTCTCGCTGTTGAAATCGTTATTCGATTCGGTGCAATCCTGCGTGAAATCTGTTATTTACCGGACCGGGAACACATTTAAAAAATATTAAACCGCGATAACTGGCGTCGATTTAAAAAAAAAAGAAAAAAAATGAAGTGAAATCGCGTCGGGTTAGAATCGCAGATTTTTCATCGGGCAAAGGCGAGTCTTTCTCATCGTAAATTCTTCCAAAAATCGCAGTTTATATCCGTGCGTTAACGGGTTCGCGGGAGTCAATGGAATTCCCGACGCGAAATGGAATTGTAAATCGTACCGGAAGTATCCCGCGGTGGGTCACACATCCTCGCCTCCTGGGCAGACATTTTTTCCACCCGTATCACCGTCTCCCACGCTCGGCAAACGAGTACACGTCACTCGCCAAATATTCATTCCCATTTCTCCTCGCGGGCTCCATTTCTTCTCCTTGAGCTCAGCTCCTCCTCTCCGCGTTTCCTTATTTGTTTAAAACACGTTCTCTATTCTCTCCTGGCTGCAGTGTCATTACAACTCGGTATCGCGAGGATTTAAATTTCCATGCATTTCAAAGGTTGTAACGGGATCATTCGAAGTTCGACGAGGTCGAGTCGATGAGAAAGCAATTAACCGGTTGTCAGGAAGAAAAATAGTTAAAACCCTGTGCGTACGGGTGCGCGAGGCTTAATGGGAGATTACGGGAAACAAATGGAAGACGTCGAAAGGGTGAGCACAGATATTTCATGGTAACGCTACCGCGAAGAGTGTGCCTAAACGACGGGCTATTCATTACGAAATTTCAATGTTTTCTAAAGACAATAGTACGCGAATAGTATTCGAAGATGGCTGAAGATCATGTCTTATGATACTGTAATTTGTAAAACTCACATAGAGTCAAACTTACCCATGACCTTGCTAAGCTTGGGTTCTTTTTGCCTCTTACGGCTGATATGTTCTTTACGGAGTGTCGATGTATATACCGATGTATTTCTATTTGATTTTTTTGCTGAAGGATATTAGACATTATATGATTATACAATTAGATTGATTATACAATTTTATTATACATTATATGATTATACAATATATACAGACATTAAAGTTTTTTTGTTTTTTTTTGTTCTTCTGTATATCATATGGTATTTGGATACTGTTGTAAATTTAAGATTTCTCTAATTATGTATACTGGAATTACTTTAATTATGCATCTTCTTATGTGTATGTAATTACGTGTATCCTTCTGCAGCTTAATAAACCTCTCTGAGGTTTAAATAAAGCATTATAAAAAAACAAGTATTCGAGGATTAAAATATTACATAAAATAGTATTATCGTTCACCCGGAAACGAATATCTGCTCTCGGAGATCGTTTATTTAATTACACTTTTTTCGGGAAGCAGGATGTATTTGCTGCTACCGGTGATGCATAGAATTTGGGAGGTCGAATCACGGGACGACAAATACGGTTTCAGCGAAATTCGCGAGAGCACGTTTTCCCAAAACTTTCCGTATAAACGTGTTTTCTCTGGGTTCCGCTAATGCAGCAGCGCAGCTAGAGGAAATCGGGCAGCAGCAGCGGCAGCGCCCGGTGGGGACCGGCCCCGTCGTATAATTAATTAACATCTGTTTATGCTTTACGCGAGGTTATAAATATTCATATCGCGGACCCCGGTTAGTTGACCGTGTTCATCGATTTTCGAATCGTCTTTCGGCCGGGACGATTGAGAAACTGCCGAAAATCGGGGTCGTTGACTGCCGCGCGTTCGTTTCGAAAATGGACCGTCGATTAATAATTAAAATAAGCGTCCCACGTGGTTCGGCATAATCAGTGAATCTCGTATCGACATCTGGAGATTGAATTTCGCCGGATGGTCAGGCTCGGAATCGCCGGTTTATTATAATCAATTTGCACGATTGTCGTATCGATTAAAACCGATTAGATTCGACGATCTCCGATAACGTCCGGAGTTAAGAAAAACGAATCCAGGAATTTGATTGCCATCGCGAGTAATTAAATTATTCTTGGCACGTTACCTCGATATTGGAAATCGTAAATGCTATTCCAGCAGTTTCGATACACCGTGAGTAGTTCGATTGATAAAAAAAAGAATTAAATTCGAGAGTAATTAGATATGTGATTACACGTTCCGGGAACAATGGTATACGTCGAGGATCGAATGAGGATTGACATACGGAGAGAGGGTTCGATATGGATAGAATTATGTTAGACTCGTTAATGATTTGAAAACGAAACTTGGAATTATTCTACGGGCGGAGTCGTGTGATTGTCTTCGGGTTCTCGGAGTTTCTCGAGTTTCTAAGGCTTTTGGAATTCTGCGTAGTTAAACTCTATCTACTATTCAGACTAACCAGTATAACCGTGAGATATTGTGCAATAGCTGGATTAACTCGTATCTCAAATATCTCTGGTCATCGACAATTTTTCTCATCGAATAATAATACTGTCCAGGCAAGATAAACAATGGTTTTACGGTAGGAAAATATATGGTCATTGGCTGTGAGAAAATTTAATCGAACAACTTGTGGGGTTGCAATTTGTTCTTCTTGCCGTGATAAACTCGGTGGATGGATTGATTGAAATTACGCGCTGTTGCCGTGGTCGAAATCAATCGAAGGGAGTTGTCAAAGGCAAACATAAATTTTCGAGGAACCAGCGTTACTCCCCTTAATCGTACCGGTATGAAATAGTCAAAATTCAATTCTATTACATCTGACTTGTAAACGGATAGGTAGGTACGGGTAGGTAGGTACCTAGCCAAAGGTAAACGAATTCCCGCGTTAGTGCTCGTTAATTGAATCACGCAAACTGCGAGAGATTAATTAGTTGTTACCGAACTCGATTCTCGTATTTGTAGTTCAGTTTGCCCGCGAATGTATAATGTGCATTGTGCCCCCGGTGGGCGAGCAATTTTGACGCCGGTCAAAAGGGAAAACACATGTACCCACGCGCGTGTATTGCCCGATCGAACAATACTCCTTGAAAAAAAAATCAAACTTTATATCTCAAAAACAGACGCTTGAAAATTAATTAAAAAATTGGCTGCAAGACGAACGAGACGTGAAACGAAATATCGAAAGTTTCATTTTACAAATGAGCCAGAAATTAGACGGTGACAATTGATCGAAGCAATTTGGAATCTTATTTAAACTCGCAGCGAGAGGCAGCTGTGCGTGAAGTAGGAATGCGACGCGTGTGTCACGCGTCGAGTGACTCACGTCGCGTATGCTAAATCTAGACGACCGACTCCTCTCTCGTTAATGCAAAAACCGAAACACTTGTCAGACGTCATCCACTTTCGAAAAAAAGATTTAATCGCAAATAAAATTTGTATTCGATTTATTACTTAATGTCGCATCAACGACGAGGTTATTAGCGACTACAATAGCTTTATACAATTGTACAATGAGCTTATAAAGTTTTAATCGAGTATAATACAGTACTGTGTATTATGTGATAAAAGTAAGTATTCGAAATACAGTTTGGAGTGTAGCACGTATTGGGTACAGACACGTTATTATGGTACGTAGCAATGGTACAGTAGGTGGAAAGATGTTTTATAATACCTGATTTGGATGTTGTAGTGTAATACATGTAGTGATATTCGCAAGTTACAATAATTTGGTAAATTTAATTTCCTTAAGAAACATGATAGATATTTTTTATAGATAATAAAAATAATAGATAGATATTTTTTATAGATAATAAAAATAATAGATAGATACTTTTTATAGATAATAAAAATAATAGACATTTTTTAGACTGTTAGGGGAATTTAGCATCGACCTTAGGTCTGTGTCAAGTTTATTATTTGATTTAGCATTCTCAAAAAGATGTAAAATGAATTTTCTTTCCTCATATATCAGTTGATCAAATTTAACACTGCATCTACCGCGATTTTGTGTATACCTATTTCGACCAAAAGGTGTCTTCTTATATCCAGGATGAGCTGGAGGAAAATGATATCGCTGAATTAATTTAACAACTATTAAAAGAGAAGTCAAAAAATTAATTCTGGAGAAATGATTAAACTTAGTGAATAATGTTCAGTTCAAATTTGAAAGGTGTCTTTTGACACCTCATGTTAGAAATATTGTTAAACGATCAATTCTAACAGTTAATATCTACATTTTTTCACACCGCTCGGTTCCTAGGAAGGGCAGAGAGACAAACAAGAAGGGAGAGTGTGTATCTTTATTAAATTCGCGTGTGAAACAGCAGCAGGGATGGTAGTGCGTGCATGCATCATAGAAAAATGTGGATTCCGCGGAAAAACGAGGACTGCTAGGGTACCGAAACGCCGAAAGTACCGTTTTCCCGCGTTTTGTCTGAAAGCTTTGTCTCCCCCCCGTTCGTGTTTTTTCTTCCGCCGGTAGAAACACACGCGGGGAGAGAGAGATATGTCTCACGGCTGGAGAGAGCCCAGGTCCGGGCGGCTGGCTGTCGGGCGAAGCTACGTTCCGCGTTATGATCGCGAAAGGCGGGAGCAACGATATACGCGCAGCGTTCTACTACCGACGATACTTGAAAATTTTATTCGATGCATCGCATCGCATCGCGAGGAGGCTTGTCTCGCCGACAATCCTATTGCGCGATTCCCAGCCCCGGAGAGATACGGTCGTTGCGTCAGGGAAACGCGGTGGAAAAAGTTTCACGGATACAACATTTTTACGAAATAAATTTGATTAGAAGGATTAAGATATATTTCGTGTGATAATTTTGTTGAATTTTATCTGAATAAAATAAGCACAAATAGATCTTGTTATATGCACGATTAGGCCGTAGACGATGCGTAATGTTAAACGGTGCGGTAGGCTAATTTGGCAGGAGCGGGGACGCGCGAGGATATACGTGCGATAGATAACGAGGCGAAGGAGAGTTCCTCGAGAGCCTAGAGCGAGATCGGTGTAATTGCGAACGAGAGAGAAAAAATCATATATTCAGGCATATATTTGAGGGCAATTATTTGTATGTCAAGGGGTTAAATAAGAACTGTGCTTAATAAAACAATGTTTTTTTTAACAAGTGTCGGTTGTTGTTTCAATATTAAAAATTATTTATATAAGATTCTATTAATTATAAGTAAAATCTATACAAAATTCGGTACAGAAATATATACAAAATTAAATACAGAAGTATATACAAAATTATGTACAAAATTATATACAGAATTATAAATATAACAATCATCGGATGGATGCCAGACGTATCGTACCGAAAGGGTTAAACCGAGTCATTCATTGACAATACCCCATAAAACCAATAAATTCGATTAGAGGCACTGTTAATCCCGGAGGAACGTTTCTATCGGCGGTCGAATTTTTGCAGCGGACGCGCGACAGCGAAATCGTTTGTCACATGGAAATTATCTAATTATTCGGGGTTGAATAGGGCGTGGGGACGAGTACTACCGTACAAGCCGTTGGGAACGCGTCGTCGTAGTGCGTTACAAACCGGCGCTGTCGTCATCGACGTAATCTACGGGGCTATAATTTGCAGCCGCGGTTAAATTGAAAATCGGGACCGGTGTTGGGGGTAACTGCGGCGAAAAAATTCGAGACCGTAATGAAACGCGAGGTTTTCTCAAGTCGACTCGCGCCCGCCCGGTCGAAATTGAAGCGAACGGAAACGATACCTGAAATGAATTTCAATTCGATTTCGTTTCCCCGTCGAACAAATAATAGAATTTACGGCAAACTGTTTCGTCGTTAGTTCCTCCCTTGCGGAGTATTTTTTTCTTTTTCTTTTTTTCCGTCTACGAGGGAGAAAGAATAGTAGGCAATAATTTTCGGCAATTTCATACGGCGCGACAGACAGGGCATTGTACGTACGTACGTACCACCCGCACATGGGAGCGGTATAAACGTCGCGCGGAATAACGTAACAAATAATTAGTATTAAATATCGTTTAACTGCGCGACTATTGTCATTACCGCAGTATTACATCGGGGCTAACGATTGTGCCGCGGCGTGCTTATTTCCGATTAAATCCCGCGGCGTATCGTACGTAACTCGAATCGTAACTGAATAGTGATTAGAATAATTCATGGAATTATATGCCCGGGCGCAGTTCCTGATTATATTCCGCTCGTGAATTTCCCGGCTCTCTCGCTCGTCCCAATTTTTCCGTCGACAATTTCATTTTACGCCCGTTTAAATAATCGTGGTAAACGGGACAACGAGTAACCCGGATAATTAATTCGGATTACGTTTTCGCGTGGCCATGAAAATGAAGGCGAGATCAAAGGTTACAGCTTAATCTTCTGAAATTAGTTCCTCGATTGTTTGCTCTCAAACCCACCTGTGTACAATCGAATGCTCCTTTCCAGAATCGGGTAACAGTTCCACGGGAAATTGTTTAACCAACCATTCGCGAATTAAAGCGGTGAAAATACAAATGGTACTCGGGCTCTCGCATAAAACGTCTCATATCGCCGAGACGGGCTGGGGAAATCGTATCGACAAAGAGGTGAATACATGAAAGCGACGCTTTCGTAGGCTCGAAAACCGACTTTTCTTACGTATCTCCTTACCCGCCTTTGTCTCGCCGCTGTTATATCGCGCGATATTTCTTCGCGGACGATTCCACCCTTTAAATGTAACCTCGGTTCAAAACCGTATTGTCGCGCGCTTTAAAGCGGCCGCGTCCTTTGTCGAGAACAACCTTTTAATGTCCGGGAAAAATCGTTGCCTATAGGAATACGATGATAATACGGGTACAGTTCCCAGTTTT
>SHCU01000126.1:22542-37512 GCA_004307685.1 Ceratina australensis
ATCCGCTCGATTGATTCCACGCTATTCGAATCTATTCTCTCTCTCCACCGCTTTTCAATTCGCGCCCCGCGTTTCGTTAATCGATACTCGATTAAACCAAACTTCTTCTCATAATGCTTCGTTGAAAAAATATTTATCGCATGAAATAAAAGAATAAACTTATCTGAAAATAGATCGGGGTAACTGTAGGTTCCCTGCGAGCGTCTGACTTATGAAGCCTTATACTACTAATTCGTCTACACTCGCCTCTATAAATTATCTTTTATAAATAATAAATATCTTTTATAAATCATCTTTCTAAAACTATCTAAATTATCTGTTGCTTCGTCGTTTTCTTTTGTTCCTTTAACCCTTTTAAAAAATCGTTTCTCGGTGCGTCAATTGACCATGATAATTTTGTATCGATGCAAAACATTGAATCGAGTTAAAGGAGGTAGAAATTATTTCAAATTTCAATGTTTTTTTTTATTCAAATAGCACAGGTTATCTTCTGTCATGTTATTATAGAATTAGCGACAGATTCCTGACGGTCGAATCGAACGACTAACGACCATTACCGCGTCTGATTTCATACAGACTCGCACCACTTGCGTCGCGTCGCGGTAGAACTACAAACAAATTGGCGTGTTCTTCCGACCGGCAGCGTTCCCCTTTGTTCGCCGTCTCTTTCATCTCTATATTTCATCCCTTGAATTTTTCCCACGGGGAAACAATCGGACGCGCGAGGCTGAACCATTCACGCGAACGACCACTGTTTTCGTTTTGAATATACTACACCCGTAATTTCAATAGATCAAGAACAATATTTCTTCTCCGTTCCCTCTGCTCTTTTTTCCACGATCCGTCGAGGCGTTCCCCGATCGCGCGATCATTTGACTTTTATTATAATACAGTTTGCCCGACGTTTTTTAATACCGCGTTACGAGATGAGAATTCGCTTTTGTGAAAATATCACGGAGAGATCGAACAGCGTTAAGACGGTGTAAAACGCGGAGGGCGGAACGTATTGACAAAGCTGAACTTTTCCTGGCAACCTGAATTCGCGGACGGATGAACTCGGAACGACAGACTGTGGTATAAATTCGCGTAATTTTCTACGATGGGATTCCAAGCGTCGACGTGGAAACCTGGCCATCTCCTTCTCTCTCATTTACCTCGCCGGAGGAACGGGAGGCTTGAAAAGCCGTGTGGTACACGTGTATGGTGAATAGTGCGAGCAACAGCCGAAGACGAATGGAACGAAATACGGTAAAGCAGCAGGCAGCAACGAGAGGACCAAGAAGGATATACGAGACCAGATCCTGAAAGATAAATTGAGCCGGCGAAATAGGAAACAGGCAACACGAATCCATTCGGTTGGAGGTGATAATTATAGATTTCCAATGTAAATATCAATCTGCCCTATCTGTTAACCCTTTGCGCTCGGAAGGCGACTCACGGTCACCAGTTCTGTTTCATAAAATAATTACTACATAAGGAAGTAATTATTATTTTAATATAGTACGTACTAAATTAAACTTTAATTCTATACGTATCTTAATTTAAAAATAGTCGAAAGAAAAAATTGATAATAAATTTAATATACTAATTGATAGAGATTCATTAAAAATTGAAGGTAAAAATTCTCGAGTGCAAAGGGTTAATTCCACGTTAATCCCCAAAAGATTTATATTTCATCGCTGAAGTCAATTTCATTCATGAATTTATTTTTGAAAACGAAGAAGCAGTGTAAAAGTTGGAAGTGAATTTATTGTAAAGTGGGTAGATTTTTGGGGAAGCTTCCTTTCCGGGTCGGAAGATGAATTTATAAATTTGACGAAGCATCGGCCCCGCGCGGGCTATTATCTATTATACTTGAATAGTCGCCCCGTACGTCGCGTCTGTTCCCCGGGCAAAAATTAACGCCGTCTATCGGGTTATTCCGTCGTCTTATTCCTCCCAGAGACATAATCTAATTCCGCGCCCGGAACAAACCTTCGTTCCGCGTGTTTCAACCGGCGGAAAGAAAAACCCGGGGCTCGGGGTACGTGTGAACCTTTTCCGTGTGTACACGCGTGCAGGTGTATGCGCACGCTCGAATTAGGGGTCGCCTTGTACAGAGGCAAATTACATTAGTCCCTTGGGATTTCCTCGCGTATGTTTCTCCCGCACAGCTTATAGCCCCGCCCGTGAAGGATGCGCCGGCCGTATTGTTCCCCGTTCTCGCCTTTTCTTCTCTTTCGCCTCGGATAGAAATAAAACAGCGATAACGCGGAATCGGTTCCGGCGAACAGCGGTTGCCATTTAGATAGCGGAAATAATCGCCTT
Source organism: Ceratina australensis (assembly GCA_004307685.1). Taxonomy (NCBI): domain Eukaryota; kingdom Metazoa; phylum Arthropoda; class Insecta; order Hymenoptera; family Apidae; genus Ceratina; species Ceratina australensis. Next base: position 24,850 of record SHCU01000126.1, read on the forward strand.
TATTTTAAATGATAATAATAATTCTATACACCTGGGATTTATAAATATTTTAATTTAATTTTTTATTTAATTCTTTCATTTTTTATATACAGGGTGTTAAGAAAAAAGCATGCAATATTTATATGGTGTATATAGCACACTATACTGAGTAAAGAAGCTTTAGAAAAACGTAGGTCCGAAGGTCAACCGTTTCTGAGATACAAACACTTTTGTTTGCTACTATCATGATTGACTCACTACTGGGATTTCGATATTTATAGAAGATTTTCCACGTATCCATTATATTTCATTGCTGAAGTTTTTGAAATTTTTGAAACAGCGTCTGAGAGCGAACTCTTAGATTAGAAAATTTTTCCGCGTAGATGCAGCTAAGGGACTTCCATTAGCACGACAATACGTAAAATGCATATCTGTTATTTCTTCATATGAATAATAATACGCTGACATTTTCGCGATACATGATTGCCGATCCACAACTGACTAAATCTCAATGAAATCTACTGTCAGAACTTGAATGGAAACGTTCAGAACGCAATTTATAAACACTGACGTAAACGTCGCATGCGATGGAAGCAAGTAAGTCGATCATGATACTAGCAAAGAAAAATGTCTACATGTTAACCGTTGAACCTACGTTTACTAAAGCTTTTTTACTCGGTACAGTGTACCCTATACACCATATGAATATTGAATGCTTTTTCTAAACACCCTGTATATATAAAATATTGATTGGTATTTCGGTTTATTCTTTTCCAGCAAGTCTCGGTGAGATTGATGAAAACTGGAACTCGTGAAAAGTGATAACAATGGGTAGCATAGAAGTTTTGGCAATTTAAACGTAACCGGGGGAGGATGGGGTGATTCTGGAGAGATGGAATGAATTTTATCGGGATCGCTGAATAATTTATACAACCCGTGACGCCGAACGAAATCAGCTCATCATTTTAGTCGCATTCAATTCCGAATCCATTGTAAAGTAACCATTAATAATATCTTGTAGGTCACGTTAACCGTTCCGCGTCCGGTCCAACTATTAATCAGAGTTATTTCCATTTATATCATAATTTCGCGGATGCCCGGCGAGCCCGGGCACGCGAGAGATAATCTGCATGTGAATATAACGAATTTGCACCTGCGTTTACGAAGTGCTTCGTTTATTCGCCTCGTATATCCCCGGCAGCTCCTCCTCCCGCTACGAAATTTATTAAATCATGCTTCAGGGATTAACTCGTGGCCGAAGTATACGCGATACCTATTATACTTTCGGGTCTCGCGCGTTCAAAACTATCGGGGGTCAAGTTTAAGCAACTTCCTTCCCGTTATCTGGTAAACTTTTCTTAAGAAAACTTCTCCAAAGACCGGCAAATAAATCAGCGTTATTGTTCGCGTGATTCCGTAGCGAGCGTTGATTTTTTTTAAAAGATTTGATCGCCCGTACGATTGGCCGTTTTCCGAAGCCCGGACACAATCGATGTCCCGTCGCGCATATTTCCATCGCGAGCCATATTTCATTCATCAATCGGTCGATTTACACCTAGCATTCAATTACAACCGCGTCGATTATCTTGCCCACGCGTTTGCATTCCGGTCGGACGCTTCGCTGTCCGCCGTTTCATATCGCGTATAACATAACTGCGCCGGGTGATATCCCAAGCGAGCGTTAAAACGTAATGCACCGGCCGGTAACGAACTCCGGTTCGTCGCGCCTCGTTTTACGCATGACCCGATATTTTCACCGGTTGTTCCGCTGGAAAATTTCTTTCCGCGGCCGGTTTGACCGGCGGCTCCTCGCCGAACGGAACTTCGTCCATCCTCTCGAAAGTTGGCTGCACGTGCTGCGAGATAAATCGGCGGGACGCATGCCGGAATCCGCGACGTGTCGCGTCGAGTTTCGTTGTAGTTCGAACAAACCCGGATACCGCGAACGATTTCGTTGCTCGAGGACCAGTTTCTCCGTTTTGTCGAGATATTCCGTTGGTAGAGACAGTCGGCTGTCAGTAGTTAGACCGGAGTTCCACTCGGACACTTAACGAATTTTAGAGCGTGCATAATTTACTGGGGGAGAAACGGAAGATAATATCGGACGATCGACAGATAAAAGGTGCAAGTACCGATTCGATGAAAACGTGACGTGTTTTAACACTAAAAAGACTGAAACTTGAGATATACCTATATTGCCCAAAAGCAGTCAAAATGACTTCATTGCAAAAGAATAGCTAAGGTGTAACAAAATTTACATAAAATTAATTTTTGATATTGTCTTATATTATTTACAGTTACTAAATAGGTTATAGTAATAGGTTATATAATAGGTTATAGTAATAGTTATAGTGATACAGTAATAGGTTATAGTAAATATTAACAATAGGAAACGCTTCTAAGGAATTGTATCATTATGCACATAATTCTTTTACTAATTGAAACTACAAAGCAGTCAAAATGACTTCCTTGGGAAATTTAGTGTCCATTTAATTCGGAAGTATTAACGTAGTCAGAATTTTAATTACCTGATCTGTTTTAAGTTGCGAATAATTAAAGCATGTATTTTAATATAGAGGCATAAAATTGAAATTGGGTCGGCAGGGTATGCAGCGAGATTCCAAAAACGTGTTGAATTAACCCTTTTCACTCGAACAATTTCTCTACAAATATTTAGTGAACTTCTTACATGCAAATTAATGTATAAAAATTATTAATAATTTTTTCTTTCGACGTTTTTTACATTAATGTGTATATGAACTTTATAATAATTAAGTTTAATTCAATCAATATATCGAAGCATTAACTATTTACCTATATACAAATTATTTTATACGATAGATGGTGACTGAGAGTCACGTCTCGAGTGCAAAGGGTTAATATTCCTAATAACTTCTCACAGCTGGTCACTCAGACTCCGGTTGTTCTTCGCAGAAAAATATCTGTTTAATTGTTGGGATTCGATTAATTCACAACACCTAAAGATTTCCTATCGGTTTTGTTTTCCCGTTTGGAAACGTTTCAGGAAATGTCAAACAATCGCGGAACAGGCGCTCTATTTTCGGGCGAACAGCGAACATTCGACATTCTAAATTTGCGACACGATTGATCGCCGTAGCCGCAGATTTATTGCGTCCCACCGTAAGGGCACTGCGCCTCTCTTATGGTTGTTTTCAAATCGAAAACGATCCGCGAATTGCAACCGATGACAAAAAAAAAGAAAAAAAAACAGCAAACAGGAGAGAGTGGGACGGGGAGAAATGAAAAGCTTTTGTCGAAAACAGAAGGTCCATCGCGATTTTTCTACGTCAACGGCAACGCGCGACGTCGCATTATTTTATTGTTCTTGTCGTCGTAAACGATCACTAGCCATCAAGCTTCGAAGCGCATGTATTCATACATTTCGCGATCGAACATCGACGCGTGATCGACGCATTATCCGGCGATTTAATAATTTCCGGTTATTTAACGCGAGTCGTTTTTATTTTGATCGTCTAATTTACCGCGAAATCACCGCTAATTAGCAGCAGCCCGGAGAAACCCCTCCTCCCTGCTGTTGTATCTCGCGGGGTTGTAATTAACCGGTGGTGTTCGTTATCTTTTATCTTTTTGATACGAGCACACGAGTGCTTCTCGACTGCGTCCCGTTTTTGATTGCGGTTCAACAGAATTCGCTGGTAGAAATTTGGAAATTCTGCCGGCGCGTAATTTTATTACCCCTTCGCCAGTGTCACCGGCAATTAGAACCATTTATTGCAGCCCGCGCGGATGCAACCGCCGCGGTGGCACGCCGCCGCCGCGGCGTTAGATTTGACGCATTAGCTCTCCGCGAAATTTAATAACACTCACTTTCATTAGTTACAAAGCGGTGTTTTATACCGGGGCTGCTCTCTGTCGCTGAAGGGAAATAAAATTTTTCGCCGGCACATGGGGAAACGTAGTTTAAAGAACGCGTCGGCCGCTACCCCGTGGGTCGCGTTGCCCCGCGTCTCTAACAACGTGTGCGAAGACAATTACGTATTCTATTTCGACCGAAGTGTGCAATATCGGTATACGAGACCCAACTGCACGATCGCGTTCGAATGAGATTACAACGTTGCTGCTTGGCTCTGTATCCAGAAATGAAAAGTACCTACCCTGAACTTTATAGACATTGCTCGTTGCCAGAGGTCAGTCGCGGAACGAAAATAATCGAGCTGACAGATTTTTATCCGTTATCTATAAGTAGTACTCTTATAACAGCGAGGTAATAATTTAACTCTTTAACTACGGAATTTCGATTTCAACATTTTATTTTCTGCTATTACAAACGTATGAAAAATGTAATATCTTAAACGTATTTTAGTGAAATTGATTGTTTTGTACGATTCTCTTTATATTTAAACGGGTTATCTATTATATTAATCGAACGAGATTTGAATTGACGTGTATACAGGTGAAACGCGTGGAAACAATTAAACGTGAAATTCTGTCGCTAATTAAATTAGACGTTGGCTACTCAATTCGATTAATAGAGTCGTCTCTGCGATTGATGTCGATGACACAGGAGAGCCGAGTGTCCTCGAAAGAGGTAATCCTGAGTAGCGCAAAGACGCCGAGTAGGCTCTTTAGTTACGGAGTGACAATTAACAGATTGAAATCTTGACCCCGCGATGTCTCAGAAGGTATTCTCGGTTCGCGTTAAGACCCTGAACAAATTTCGTACGAATCTTTGATTTAATTAATTCCCTCTCCGGCGCGAAGGGGCTTAAAATCGTGGAAAATGAACGCGGGAAGCGGTCTGCAAACGAAGGCAACATTCCATCTTTCAGGCAAGGAATAGTTTACCGTCCTCTTTGAATATATTATCGGAATTTCATGGTAAGAGACGTCCACTCGACTCAATATTCGCCCTTTGATCGAATCGCGTTACGATTATATAACATTTGTAAAAAATCAAATTGATTTTAACCAGTTAACTGCGTTCGGCGTGTACACGCGTCATTCTAAATCTCTCTCGATTAATATTGATAATCTGTTTAAATATAAAGAGACACGTATAGAAAATTGATTTCATTATAATATCGCTCACGTGTATTCTGTAGCTGTTAGAGTTTATTGAATTGATATATAGCATTCAAAGTATGAGATCTTTTATATATTTAAATTAGTAGAAAATAAGATTTCTAAAATTAAATTCCGCACTTAATGGGTTAACCCTTTCCTGTGCTATTTAGCTAAACAGCGCGCTAAACAGACCCAATGTTCGGCCCAATTGATGTTTCGCCCAAGTTTTGGCCCTCTCGTCGCGAGTCAGACTTGCTAAAGTACGGCTAGGGGTTAACCTGATCAAAAATATCAAAAAAAAATCATCTTGTGACAAAGAAAATCCGAGTTCCGTTATTACGAGCAGAACGACATGTCCAGGGATCGAAAGGGGGAGAGGAAGTCGTCGTTAGTATATGATCCATCCGCGAGATTCATGTTTGGGCCAAAATCTTCATCGCGAGTCAGACTCGCTAAAGTCCGGGTTAACCTGATCAAAAATATCAAAAAAAAGATGATTCCTGTGACGAAGGAAATTCGTGTTTCGTTATTACGAGCTGAACGACACGTCCGGGGGGTCGGAAGGGGGAGAGGGAGTCGTCGTTAGTGTATGATCTATATTAGCCGCGGAGGAACGAGCCGCGACAAGGGAAGCGTGTGCGGAAAAGCAACACGCTAGTAATCTTCCATTTTATGGAGCAAGACAGCGGGTAGCACGTTGGCCAGACCGTTGCCAAAGCTATTTCGAAGCGGGCACCGCCTCGGCCGGAGGAGCCCCGTACTCTCAGGTTTCTTCTCGGCGGAGCAGCACGCGCCCCGCAATACTGCCATGAGACGCGAGCCAAACGTCGTCCCGTTCTTATGGTTTTCGTCGAATTAGTTTCAACTGCCGCCCCGCGAGCAATAGAGTCGCGGAACGGGCCACTTGCCACACGGGCAATTGCGATTCGTGCCGCTGACGATTGCCATACGTGAATACTAATTACACTACCCTCCTACGCATTTACGGTTCTTCGTTGCACCGCGATACCATGATTGCTTCTACCTCTGAATTCGCCGTTCTTATCTATAAATAATTTTTTAACCCTTTCCTCTCAAGAAGTGATCTCGGATCTCTGCTTGTTTCATAAAATAAAATATGTTACCATGACTTCTTCTACCTCTGAATTTTCCGTTCTTATCTATGAATAATTTTGTAACCCTTCCCTCTCGAGAAGTGATTTCCGATCTCTACTTGTTTCATAAAATAAAATATATATTATTGATTAAAATCAAATAGTAATTTCATAGTTTATAAAATAATTGTTACACGAGGAAAAGTTCAGGAATTATTTGTAGGAAAATTTCATTCCATACGATTTCCGCATATTAGAATGTCAATGCATTTTTTAAACGGTACGAAGTATTTAACACCTGTGCGAATAATAACTTGGGCGACAGGAATAGCCTCGGCTCGTAAAATCGGCGCGATGCAGCACGACACGGTCCACAGCTTTTCCGTGTTTCGTTTTTGAATTAGAACAAGGTCTTTGTCTATGAGTCATTCTATTTCGAATCGGCCGAGTGCAGGTCGCAACTTATAACTTCTCGGATCTGGATGTAATCCAATACGTGCGTGCATACGTTTAAAATTACAGCGTCAGAAGACCCGGCTCCTTCGTTTTTCTCTACACGTCCGCGTAATTGATGATGACGCGATTTCGCGCGATGCACCGGATTCATCACGGATTAATCCAGTCCCGGCAGTTAGCCTCTATCTCGCACGGTTCCCGGTAAAAACTCAACTGATTCGTTTTATCGACAATAGGATTATAAATGCTTCAAAAATATTTATTATTTCTGTTAATTTCGGTTTTTTTCAATAAAACGTTTCGGTCGCTAAACTTTATGAATCCACTTTCAGCGAAAACTGAATCGTTTACTTAGAAAAAAAAAGAGAAGGAAATTTCATAGCTGCTTAGCTTTGTTCATTATGCGAGACCGTTGTATATTTTATCGACGAAAAACATTTTTAAGCGATTCTCTTTGAAACGTCCCACGCACCCATGGGAGGGGGACTCGCGTTGAAACAGGAATTTTCATTCGTCCGCGATGCAGAAACATCAGAAATTTCGTTAAGTATCACGATTTTGGATGCTCGTAACACCGCGGACAATGGTCGGCGGGAGGAGCTCTAGAGCTTCCGCGGAACTGGCCGCTCCTGTAATTTTCTCGTTTCCCACCTTTTTTTTTCGACGCTAGTAATTAACTCAAAAATGCTAACACCGTGGAACACGGGTAGCAGCGTAACGGGTAGACTCGGCGTTTCCCCCCGTCTTTTTTCTGTCTTGTTTCTCGCGTACTCTCACGCGTGCGTCGTGCGCATAAAATTCTGCAAGAGCCCCTCGCAACACCGGGCTAATATTATGTTAATACGACGCGCATTAATTGAATACTCCGTTCGCTAACCGCGCGAGGAATCGTCGACAAATTTCAAAGTAAATGAGAAATTGTTTGCTGTTTTCATCGAGCCAAAACGAGGTGTGCAGCGAAATTTTTTATCATACCTATTAAAATGTATTTCACATAACACGCGTAAGTCGGTGTTTTTGTAACGTTTGATACCCCCAGCTTTGTTTATGTTTACTTCAGTGTTTTTGATACGTTTATCATAGTCAGAAATAAAAGCGAAAAGAGTGACGAGTATGAGTGTGGAATGAATGGATGCACGAGATGTGTGCGGAGCCAAGGACTAGGTTTAGGTTTAGTTTAGATTTAGGCGAATAATTTTAAGTAAGAGATAGTATGTAATTTTTAAACCTGATGTACGAGACTGTATATTCTTAAGCCCAAAAAGGGCAAGGATGGCAATAAATAAATTTATAGTCAGAACTTTTTTTTTAGAATTTATAGTTTAAATTTAAATTTAATTATAATTTAATTATAATTAAATTTAAATTATAATTTAAATTTAAAACAGAATTTATAGTTCAGCTTCGAACAATTATTCTTATTATATTCTATTTATATATTCTATATATATTCTATTTAGATATTCTTACTTCTTCATTTATCTATTGCGCAGATTTTCGCGTATTCAGCTTCGAAATAAAATTACATTAATAATTGTTTATCAAGATTAAGTTAAAGCTCTTTTATTTCGAAACGTTAAAATGATGTCAGAAGCTAGCAGCATTAATGCCAGATCGAGCACTGAAAAAATGAGGCATAGCCCTATTACTACTTTCGAATATTGTCCCAATAGGGGACTCACACATAACCAGTAATGGGTCCGGAATAATTGTCCGAAGCTGTACATCTTTTCTCCGTTCGTATCTCATAATCGTGATCGGTGCTGCAGTGAAACAGACGATGATGATTTGTCATTTAATTAACGGCTAGATTAATCGCGGTTGATGACGAATCTGGCAGTGATCGTGTATAATGGGTATCCGATAGGTCGAAACTTCGGCGTATCAATCTGTCTTAACCACACGTTCGACTCGGTTAAGCTAATGAGTCACCGCGACCGCTTTCCGCTACAATCCATGTAAAAATCGTACAACCAATTCTAACGCGAGGGGAAAATAATTTGTAATAAATCTTTTCAACGAATGAAATAAATTTTCCCGGTAGAATACTCGAGATCCTACCGATCCGTGTCACGAGTTTCATTTCACCCCGGGAGAAAGGCTAACGCGCGGTATCGCGAATTACTCGCCGAAGTAGGAGTAGGTGGAGAGGGTGGTTGGGTATACAGCAGCTACGCGGAATTCCGTGGAACCGTGACACGTGGTCCCATTATCGCGTAGCCTGTCAACATGAAATTATAAACAGAAGCTCCATGCCCGGAGGGTGGAGAAACGAAAGGGGAGGGGAAAAATCCCTGAGGTGGTTGACGAGCGAGCAGCAAACAGAGATGGTGGGGATATGTACATACGTATCCGGGTTACGTAAAGCCTCGAGACCCACGTGACTAGTCGAATAAGGTCCGCTGCTCTCTTTATTTCCTCTCCCTTATTTCATTCTTTCTCCGGTCGGCGTCTACGTGGCTTCGTTAACCTTGCGGCATCGCGACAGGCAACAGGCGGTTCCCTCGCTCGCTTCGTTAGACACGGTATGGACGAATGAAATAATTGATAACGGCGCGCGCTCTGATACGAATTCTTAATTACGTTCTACGTGCGCTGCTGCAAGGGCCGAGGCTTTTCTCTCTCTCTCTCTTTCTTCGCTCGTCGACACCTCCGAAGGATATTTATATAACCTAATTTTTTTCGAAGCGACGGTAAATACCAGCCCGTGTCCCCCTTTCATCCCTTCTGTTATTCGAAAATATTTGCCCGGGCAAACACGCCCTAGACGGTTTCCCATTAACCCGGCGGGTGCACAGGGGTGTATGGGCGGAGGGCGAAGGCTGAGCCGAGGGAGAAAGGAGATACTGATAACTGTCATTCTCCTTCTTTTTTTAGGGCTTACGGCGCGTCGCAGTTGGGAATTTTAAACTTGCTGCCCGGCTGCCCGTTCGACTGGGCTGGACTTTAGAGCTGGAGAATATACATGGTGAAAGTTCTGGTGAGTGTTCGCAAATTGTATCTCGTATTAACCCTTTGCACTCGAAAGGTGACTCGCGATCACCGCTTTTATTAAACAAAATTTAATCATTTATATTCATATTAATTAAAAAATCGAAACAAGGTCAATAACAATTATAAAATATAATACCATGTAAGACAACAACAGAGAACTCATTGTAAAAAATGTTCTGTTTTAAGATATGAAGATAAAAATATAAAAGTGAGAAATTCACCAAATAATTGCTCGGGTGCAAAGGGTTAAAAGAAAACTTGTTCTGTTTCTTCTCGATTATCGGGTAAATTTGAGCGTTCACTCCTGACGTCCCGATCCGCGGGAGGTAAACGCAAAGCGATTCTCGGAAGTTTCCTGTTTACGTGCAAATTTTACGCGTGCATTTCTCTTATTCCGGCGAGCTCCGGAAAGTGCAGCCGGTTGCGGTTAGAAACGCGTGCCGCAGAAACGTTGATACACTTTTGCAAAGTGTTCCCCGGCCACGAGTAGGCGCGCGCGTACGTACATACACGCGCGGACGTTAATGCAACACCGTGTGTCGTTGCGTCCGTTTCGAGAATTCCGCGATGCCCGGGTATCAGACCATTCCAGCGAACGTTTCCCTCCGTTTTGAAATTACGAACACGCTAGGCGTTTCATAGCTGAGCTATTTGATGATCATGACTGCCGGAATATCCCGTTTGGAACTGTGGCACTAAAACGCGATAAGTAAACCATTAAGTATCTTCCCTAAAGATTTTGTTTGACTCTTAATGGAAAAGGGGGATTATTATCAGCAATCCGGTGACGTTAAACGCGAATACATATTAACACTAGATTGCCTAAGGAAGTCATTTTGACTGCTCCTTAGTTTCAGTCAGAACAAAAATTATTTACATAATGATACAATTTTTGGGAAATTCTTTTTATTGTTAATATTTACTAATAACCTGTTTTATAACTGTAAATAATGTAAGAAAGTATTAGGAATTAATTTTAATTAAATCCCTTTACGTATTAGTTATTCTTTCACAATGAAGTCTTGCTTTTGTGCAATATAGGTACGTACTAAGTTTCAGTCTTTTTAGTGTTAACACTAAACCTACCACTTAGGGTCAAAATGACCCCACATAAATTCTTGTATGAAGAATAAAATCAAAAGAAGACTGGTTCTGTCATATTTTTAAAACTCCAACTCTGATTTAAACTGATATCAAACTAACATTAAATAGCATTCAAATGTGAAAGATATTAACGTAGTACATGAATGTGGAAAATCTATCGGTAGTTTTAGTGTTAAACGGAACTCTATCGCGCCGTAGATAGCAACCAGAATATTATGAATATTCATTAGGATATCCGCGATGATAAAAATCGAGCCGACTACGAAAATGAAAAATTACCAGCCGCATTAATATGGATGCCGGTGTTAATTGTTTGGACGAAAGGAAGCGGGAAGGGCCACGCGCGTACGAATGATTTCGTCGTCCATTCAGGCTGCGAATTTCACATTAAAATGAATTATATTCGGAAAAAATCGTACAAAGGGTAATAAGAAATGTGTGCTGTTCGATAATGGGAGCCGGGTAACAAAGGTGGTATCGCGACTTTCTGATTCGTAGCGAACGGCCGGAAATTCTATCGTGGAAAAATCCAGTTCTGGCCCGGTGAATCGAGTTATCGTTAGTCCGAGGTAATGGCTATTCGTCAGGGTAGCAGGGAATTGCTTCTCGAAATGGAGCTGGTTATAACGCGGTATATCGGCGTTATTTGAAAGTCAAATACTCGCGTGAAAGACGATAGGGTAGATGGAAGCGAGAGAGAGAGAGGGTTGCCGCCGGGTTTTCTTGGTCCTCGCGAGATCTCGAGACATTTCGCTAGTTACTTAACCGGTCTCCTACGCGGACCGCAGACTTCATCCGATTAACGCCCGTCTGCTCCTGTAACGCTCCTGCAACGCATCCCCTTTTGCCAAATTGCCTGTGCCCCGAGTTAATTAAATTCGAATCGACCTCGCCTTGTTCGACGCCCTTCAATCTCGCGCCTAACAATTTTATTATTTCGCCAAAGTTATTTACTCGTCGCGCTTAACGCGAAACAGTTGCATTTACAGATTTCCACTTGAAACGAATATTAAAACGTGAAGTTGTTCGCGTACCGAGAGGGAAAAACGAGTTGTTTTCTTTAACAGTTTTGTAGCCCGCTAAGTTTTTTCCCTTCGCCGGTAGGATAAGGAGGGGATTTGTTTCTTGATTTTATCGCGGTTTAGGGAAAAACTGTAACTCCGTTCTCTTAAAACTTTTTGCGCTTTTATATTTCCCGGATAGAACGCGTACCGCGTAGAACCGCGAGGTAGGAGCACAGTTTTTTCCGGAACCTCGCCGCCGTATTTTCATTGATCCGGCAGTATTTTAATTAATTCTCGAAAAACGTTTTACTTATTTTTATTAAATCGTTTAAACGAATGAAACAACGAAATTTGAACATCGCGAGAATCGTTGAGCTCGAAACGCGGTTTCACGTTGCGTTACGATTCTATTAAATTTATTGCTCTTTCGTATGGACTTTTTTGTTTGTTCGAATGCGGTCGACGCGAAGGTTTATTTGATCTGCACCGCCGCGTTTCGCAGTTGTCCACGGGGTGGGGACAATTTTTATCGAAGAATTTCGAGGAGACCCTCGTGAGGATTTCCCGAACGGCGATAAATCCTTGCGACGACGAGTCCTTCGGCGTCATTTGTTTAATTGCAATCACCGGCTAGACACATCGCTCCTCTCTGATCCTCGACTCGCCGGAGGTTGTTGATTTTTAATTTCAACTTGAAAGGATCCCGTCGCTGTTTGAGTTGTAATTGGATCAAACGAAAAGCCGATTGATCTCATGGACCCGCGTACATTTATCATAAGATTCTCGCCGGTTCTGTTTTCTTAATTAACGCTAAATCAATTTTTGACAAACCCGGTTTGAAGCATGGAGATCAGAATTTTTTCCTCCGAAATATTATCCGTATTGTGGAGACATTTTCAAATAGAACAACGAAGCTAATTTTTTCGGGGAGAACACCGTAGGGTCAGTGCTGTGCCCTAAACATAACAACAACGCTGGCAACAGCA